>CM071579.1:23760635-23935754 GCA_036426205.1 Ascaphus truei
AGGGGGAGATGGAGAGCGCAGTGGAAGCTAGATCAGTGGGGGTGGGGAGGAGAGTGCAGTGGGGGGGGGGAGAGAGCTTTGAGGGGGGGAGAAGGGAGAGAGCAATGGGGGGTGGGGAGAGGAGATTGCAGTGGGGGGAGAGTAGAGAGCAGTGAGGGGGGAAGGAGAGTGCAGTGGAGAGAGCGGTGGGGAGAGGAGAGTGCAGTGGGGGGGAGATCCAGTGAGGGGAGAGGAGAGTGCAGTGGATAGAGCAGTGGGGTTGGGGGAAGAGAGTGGGAAAGGAGAGAGTGAGGGGAGGAGAGAGGGGGGAGGAGGCGTGTGAGCGAACCAGCTGATGGATAGCACCAGTTGTCGCAGTATATTATTTTTGAGTGCTACTTCTCAGTGACTGCGCATACCTGTACACAGCACGTTACCCTCTTCTGCGATAGAGAAGCATATGACAGTAATAAGCCGTCTCTGCCATGAGACACCTCTGGTCAGGCAGTGACTTACAGTCCATCTCATTTAAGAGGCTGTAATGTATTCCAGCACTGAAGGTGCCTTATGGCAGAACACTGCTTAGCAAATATGGCCCAGTCTGTATCCTTTCTAAGTGTTACCCTCCCCTGCCCTCGGGAGATTACATCGGGCGCAGTATTTGGCTACTCGCATAGTTTACCTCGATAGAGGGTGCTGGATTCAGGCGGCTGGGCGATGAGGCAAGGCAAGGGTGAAAACGATGGGCGCCAGGACAGCTCGGTCTTTCTTCCAGTCCCCCGGCATTGGGACACATCACACATGCTGGACAATGTTGGACAGTATTTTATATACTCGGAATTACTCATGAATACCACGGGGCTTCCCCAGATGCCCACTCTTAACACTCTACTGGAGTGTAACCTGGTTACATTTCGTGTATAACACCCCCTTCCCCCCCCCCCAACATCCGTTGTATCCCATCTAGTTTGGGCACTTACTGGGATCCTTGCCGGTTTCTGAGCAGGTACCGTTTATATCCATCCTGGACTGGGAACTGCCCCTTCCCTAAGGATTGATGAGATTCGCCTGTAGAGCTGATCCGCCGACACCCGGGAACCCCTGCATACGTCCCGCTGTGCGGTTTCTCCCTATGGTACCTGCCTGTGTCCGTGGTCATATAATTGGAATCCTGACTATACGGGCACTGTACAAGTGGGGCGCTGATCTCTTCCATCACTTCATGAGCATCACCTGTAACTTATTTATCAAATGTGTTACCAGGCACTAATACATTGAGAATGACCTCTCGTATATAACGTATGTTCCTGGGCACAGAGGTGTGATGACAAATACATGGTTACATTAAGTGAACAGGGCTAATATGATATATTATGTCAATGGAAATGGGTAAGGGGAGCGCAAAACAATCTTAATGCATAATAATCCCACGAAGGGTATAACCCGGTCACCCACTATGTCCACACAGAGAGGGAGAACTCCACAGTGCTGCAAACGGGGAGTGGTGTAGTGACCACATGGGGAATAAAATATATTGAGAACCTACTTACACGGCCACACGTGTAAGTAAATGGCAGGGACTAAAGTTTCTTTTCTTTACCTCTGCCTGGCGAGATGCCCTCCGGTGCCTCTGCCCGGTGATGCCCTCCGGTGCCTCGCCCGTGATGACTGCCCTCGCGTGCCTCTGCCCGGTGAGATGCCCTCCGGTGCCTTGCACGGTGATGCCCTCCGTGGCCTCTGCCCGGTGAGATGCCCTCCGGGCTGCTGCCCGGTGAGATGCCCTCCGGTGCCTCTGCCCGGTGAGATGCCCTCCGGTGCCTCTGCCCGGTGAGATGCCCTCCGGTGCCTCTGCCCGGTGAGATGCCCTCCGGTGCCTCTGCCCGGTGAGATGAGATGCCTCTCCGGTGCCCTCTGCCCGGTGAGATGCCCTCGGTGCCTCTGCCCGGGATCTTGCTGCAGCCAGTGCCTCTGCCGGTGAGATATCCTCTGTGCTCTCCCGTGTGAGATATCCTCCGGTGCCTCTGCCTGGTGAGATGCCCTCCGGTGCCTCTGCCCGGTGATGTACCTCTGGTGCCTCTGCCCGGTGAGAGCCTCGGTGCCTCTGCCCGGTGAGATGTCCTCTGGTGCCTCTGTCAGTGTGATGCCTCCGGTGCCTCTGCCCGGTGAGATGCCTCCGGTGCCTCTGCCCGGTGAGATGCCTCCGCGTTGCTCTGCCGGGAGATGCCCCGTGCTCTGCCCGTGAGGGATACCCCCCGGTGCCCTCTGCAGGGTGCTTCTCTCATTCAGTCTCAGTCCGATTCCACGAGTTTTGTTGGTAAATGTGAACGTGACGCGTGTGTTAGATGAAAAACGTAGAAATTTATTGCACACAAAATGCACACACTCACATGTGGCCGTGTAAGTAGGTTCTCATATATATTATTCACCATGTGGTCACTCTCCACTCACCCGGTTGCAGCCGTGGAGTTTCCCTGTCTGTGTTGGACATAGTGGGAGATCGGTGTTAACCCCTTCGTGGGATTATTATTGCATTAAGTTTGTTCTGCGCTCCCCTTCCCCATTTCTCATTCTTCTATCTGATGGTCCTGGATAGACCCTTAGGTCGAGCGGCAATCTCTGGTCTTCGCAGTAGTGCACCTGTCCATAGTGCACCTGTCCCAATATGCACCTGTCCCAGTAGTGCACCTGTCCCAGTAGTGCACGTAGAGCCCCTGTGTAGTAGTATAGAAACCGTATTATTAATTTGTTTCTGTCATAGAGAGCGCCGTAGTTTCTTTCTCCATATATATATTTATAAAAGACATTGCATAAACAGTTTAACATATTTGATCTTTTAGGCATATGAACAGTTACAGGCCAGATTAAAATGTTTCGAAAGAACTTAAGACTGGTGGCGGCTGTGAGAGTGTCCGGTAGATTGTCCAGGTGTGGGGTGCACAGTAAAGGAGGAGCGCCGGTCCGGATACTTTGTTAAACACTTGGGACCAGAAACAATCATTGGAGTCATATCTAAGGTGATAAGTGCTATGTGTGGTAGGGTGAGAAGCTTGTTCAGAGGGTGGGTTAGACCGCCCTCCCCCCTTTCACCCTCTCCCCCCCCCCACCGACCCACCCCTCCTTCCCCCCCGAGAGGAGAGTGCAGTGGGGGGGAGATACCAGTGAGGGGAGAGGAGAGTGCAGTGGATAGAGCAGTGGGGTTGGGGGAAGAGAGTGGGAGAAGGAGAGAGTGAGGGGGAGGAGGAGAGGGGGGAGGAGGCGTGTGAGCGAAACCAGCTGATGGATAGCACCAGTGTCGCAGTATACTTATTTTTGAGTGCTACTTCTCAGTGACTGCGCATACCTGTACACAGCACGTTACCCTCTTCTGCGATAGAGAAGCATATGCACAGTAATAAGCCGTCTCCTGCCATGAGACACCTTCTGGTGCAGGAAGTGACCTTACAGTCCATCTATTTAATAGGCTGTAATGTATTCCAGCACTGAAGGTGCCTTATGGCAGAACACTGCTTAGCAAATATGGCCCAGTCTGTATCCTTTCTAAGTGTTACCCTCCCTGCCCCTCGGGAGATTACATCAGGGCGCAGTATTTGGCTACTCGGCATAGTTTACCTCGATAGAGGGTGCTGGATTCAGGCGGCTGGGCGATGAGGGCAAGGCAAGGGTGAAAACGATGGGCGCCAGGACAGCTCGGTCTTTCTTCCAGTCCCCCGGCATTGGGACACATCACACATGCTGGACAATGTTGGACAGTATTTTATATACTCGGAATTACTCATGAATACCACGGGGCTTCCCCAGATGCCCACTCTTAACACTCATACGGAGGTGTATTTACCTGGTTACATTTCGTGTATAACACCCCCTTCCCCCCCCCCCCCCATCCGTTGTATCCCATCTAGTTTGGGCACTTACTGGGATCCTTGCCGGTTCTGAGCAGGTACCGTTTATACTCCATCCTGGACTGGGAACTGCCCCTTCCCTAAGGATTGATGAGATTCGCCTGTAGAGCTGATCCGCCGACACCCGGGAACCCCCTGCATACGTCCCGCTGTGCCGGGTTTCTCCCTACGTGGTACCTGCCTGTGTCCGTGGTCATATAATTGGAATCCTGACTATACGGGCACTGTACAAGGGGGCGCTGATCTCTTCCATCACTTCATGAGCATCACCTGTAACTTATTTATCAAATGTGTTACCAGGCACTAATACATTGAGAATGACCTCTCGTATATAACGTATGTCCTGGGCACAGAGGTGTGATGACAAATACATGGTTACATTAAGTGAACAGGGCTATATATGATATATTATGTCAAATGGAAATGGGTAAGGGGAGCGCAAAACAATCTTAATGCAATAATAATCCCACGAAGGGGTTAACACCGGTCACCCACTATGTCCAACACAGAGAGGGAGAACTCCACAGGCTGCAAACCGGGGTGAGTGGTGAGTGACCACATGGGGAATAAAATATATATGAGAACCTACTTACACGGCCACACGTGTAAGTAAATGGCAGGGACTAAAGTTTCTTTTCTTTATCCTCTGCCTGGCGAGATGCCCTCCGGTGCCTCTGCCCGGTGTGATGCCCTCCGGTGCCTCTGCCCGGTGAGATGCCCTCCGGTGCCTCTGCCCGGTGAGATCCCTCCGCGGTTGCCTCTGCCCGGTGGATGCCCTCCTTTGCCTCTGCCCGGTGAGATGCCCTCCGGTGCCTCTGCCCGTGAGATGCCCCCGGTGCCTCTGCCCGGTGAGATGCCCTCCGGTGCCTCTTGCCGCGTGAGATGCCCTCCGGTGCCTCTGCCCGGTGAGATGCCCTCCGGTGCCTCTGCCCGGTGAGATGCCCTCCAGTGCCTCTGCCCGGTGAGATATCCTCTCCGGTGCCTCTCTCTGCCCGGTGAGATCCTCCGGTGCCTCTGCCTGTTGAGATGCCTCCGGTGCCTCTGCCCTTTGTAGATGTCCTCTGGTGCGCTGCCCGGTAGATGCCCTCCGGTGCCTCTGTCTGCCCGGTGAGATGTCCTCTGGTGCCTCTGTCCGTGTGAGCGCCCGGTGCCCTCGCCGCGTGAGTGGCCCTCCGGTTGCCTCTGCCCGGTGAGATGCCCTCGCGTGCCTCTGCCCGGTGAGATGCCCCCCGGTGCCTCTGCCCGGTGAGATACCCCCCGGTGCCTCTGCAGGGTGCTTCTCTCATTCAGTCTCAGTCCGATTCCACGAGTTTTAGTTGGTAAATGTGAACGTGACGCGTGTGTTAGATGAAAAACGTAGAAATTTATTGCACAACATAAATGCACACACTCACATGTGGCCGTGTAAGTAGGTTCTCATATATATTTTATTCACCATGTGGTCACTCTCCACTCACCCCGGTTTGCAGCCTGTGGAGTTCTCCCTGTCTGTGTTGGACATAGTGGGAGATCGGTGTTAACCCCTTCGTGGGATTATTATTGCATTAAGTTTGTTCTGCGCTCCCCTTCCCCATTTCTCATTCTTCTATCTGATGGTCCTGGATAGACCCTTAGGGTCGAGCGGCAATCTCTGGTCTTCGCAGTAGTGCACCTGTCCCAATAGTGCACCTGTCCCAATAGTGCACCTGTCCCAGTAGTGCACCTGTCCCAGTAGTGCACGTAGAGCTCCTGTGTACGGTAGTATAGAAACCGTATTATTAATTTGTTTCTGTCATAGAGAGCGCCGTAGTTTCTTTCTCCATTATATATTATGTATAAAGACATTGCATAAACAGTTTAACATATTTGATCTTTTAGGCATATGAAACAGTTACAGGCCAGATTAAAATGTTTCGAAAGAACTTAAGACTGGTGGCGGCTGTGAGAGTGTCCGGTAGATTGTTCCAGGTGTGGGGTGCACAGTAAGAGGAGGAGCGGCCGGATACTTTGTTAAACCTTGGGACCAGGAAACAATCATTTGGAGTCATATCTAAGGTGATAAGTGCTATGTGTGGTAGGGTGAGAAGCTTGTTCAGAGAGGTGGGTAGCTTGCCCAGAAAGTATTTTAAGGCAAGACAGGTATCTACACTCCCCGAGGCTCCTCTCCTCTTATCCTCCAGGAACCTATCTTCCGGAACCTTCCTCTTATCCTATATACTCCCCGTGATGTCAGCATCCCTGTGGCAACACAGAGTGGGGCCCATAATACGCTACTAGCTATTAACCCCTTATAAATACCCAGTAACCTCATTGAAAGGGGCTTACACAAGTAGAAGTATTAACTAAAATCAGAAGTTCACTTTTGTATGACTATCTTTGCATCTGCTTTATTTGCTGTGCTTCACCTTGTTTTTACTTGTGTGTCAGAAAACCTGTGTTTTATTTAATCTTACCTGGCCGCAGTAGCTCACAGCCCTCAGTACATATTCAACAAAATAGATATCCCTCGGAGGAATGCTGTTAGTAGACAGTGTGCACTGCAATCCAGCAGCTGGTTTAGCTCACACTGCTAGAGCAGTGGCTTAGAAGAGCAGTGGCTTAGAAGAGCAGTGGCTTAGAAGAGCAGTGGTTGCGGGCTTTAGTCCTTTTGGGTCTGACACCATTCCAGTCACCAGGTTGGTGCCTTAGTCTTATCAACTCTGTGTAGTTGGTATGGAAATCTTTTTAGGAAGTGTGGGATAGGGCTCATTTAAATATACTTTGCATATCTCCCAGCAGGCACCTCAGGTGTACTCCTTTTTAGCACAGGCATGTCTCCCTAATTGATTCGGAGGGACGTTTGATGGGGTACAGATACAACATGAGACATTACTAAATTGAAAGTTTCTCTCTCACACCGTTTTGGAAAGGTAAGTCTGAGCTTAACTCAGCAGTGCACAAGTGCTGGGGAAAAGAACCGGTGCTCTCAGATTAACACTAACCATGTGTCTCATAGAACAATGCGACTCCATGCCCAAAGTGTTACATCTGAAAGGACTGTCCCTGCTCTTCCTAGCACTATGCTGGCAGGTAGATCTAGCGATGATACGGCCGGATGCTAAGGACTATACAGACTGCGCTGAATGCAATGCACAACAGGCCCAAATACATAGGAGTTTGGAGATGTCAAGTTGTTCTACCAAACATAAATTAACCCCTCTACTGCCAGGTGGGCCCAGATCAAGTCGTCTGTCTGGCAGTGAAAGGGTTAATCAAATCCTTTACCTATTTTATTTTTTTAAACCAAGCGATTCATAAGTGTGTAGTATTTTCATGACTTTGATGATTACTCTGACGCACTGCCCAGGCAGGGGGACCGTGGGAGGAGACGGTGTGTAGAAAAGCAAGCCGTTAATACATGGTGGGCTGGATAAATGTGCCAACATGGACCCAGATAACGATGAAAGTGACCGCAGCCGTGCTGGTCCTGGAGAGCAGCGGACACCATGCAGGTTGCGATACCTTTTAACGGACATTCATAGCTAAAATCATTGTGTACGGCCAGGAGGTTGGGGGCCAGTTCTTAGATCCGATAGCAAGACTCGGGCCGCACCATCACAGGGGCGGAAGGGAAAACAGACAGTAGCCTACGGCCCGACTCACAGTCACTGGACCCAACGCCTTGTCACTGGTACCTCTCCCCCCCATCCTCCAGTCACCCTTCATCATTAGGACAGCTCCTCCTTATCTCATGCACGGGATCGGCGGGTGGAGGAGGCGGCAGCGTGATCTTGTTGAAGGAGCCCAGAGAAAGCAGGAGGGGAAGGGTAACTATGGATAGATATTGGAGGGTAGAGGAGGGCAGTGCGCGGGAGGTGGGTGGCAGAGGGGAGCTGAGGATAGGGAGGCAGAATTAAGCTAGACTCGCCTCATGCTCGCTGTCTGCAGGGTTCCCACGCAACATATCTGCATGCGCCTACACGCGTGCTGAGCGGGCCGCGTCCGCGTGTTTCACAAGCCTGGTGTACAGAGCTCCCCTAACGTCTTGGGTTTCTCCTTTAAGTGTATTGTGGCCGCACAGTTAGAAGGAGCAACGTCGTGAGTAGGGGTTGGAGAAACTCTATAGGGAGTTTAGAGAAGGTGAGTGCAGAACCGCCTGGCCACTTCTTTACCCACCTGCGATACCTGAATACTCGGCTCCTCTCTACACCCCACTGGAGGCCTCCCATAGTTTATTCCCACCCCTAATCATCACTTTAGGATATATGTTTCCTTCTTGCATTTGAAGAAGAAACCTGTACACTTTAATATCCTCTACGATGGGCCACTAAAAGGCATCAGAACCTACAGTACAACGAAGTAGCAGATACAAAAAGATAGTTCTAAATAAACAAGGGCACCCCAGAGACACCACATGAATACTCTGGCCACAGGCCACTGACGGTGTGTGGCTCAGAAAGAATGTGTGATACAAGAGACTCTTTGAGTCAGGCAGACACTGGGGCTGGCATTGAGCCAGGTATACACACTCAGGCTAATAAACCATTCACCGGCTGAGGGAAGGGAACTACTGTACTAACACGTGTCTCTTTCACGGGATAAGAGTCCTAGTCTCTTGGCTGGATAGGACATCACACAAGGTCCATCAAGGGACTTATTTATTATGCATTTTATGGCTGGAGGGGGTCACAGCTGGCCTATCCAGCAGAGAATGGGTTAATGCAGATCACAGAAAGCTGCAGACTGAAAATACACACTGTAAATACTAATGTTATTTATTGGGTTCCAGTGACAGCGTGTCCAACATTTTGAATGTGTTTCATACACGATGTGCATGCTGGGAAAAATAAATACTTCTGGGCCAGATTTACTAGGCCGTGCTACCCTCTGCACCTCACAGAACAGCGTAGTAACTGTGGCCCTACACGTGAATGGATCGCAAGGTGTACTCTGGCAGGGAAGGTGTCTTACACAGTAGCACATATTAGGAAATGTGGTCTTCTGTGTTCTGCCATAATATGTATATGTGAAGCATAACACACAAACCTTGCCAGGGCAAAACCTTAACCACTATACATGACCCCCCTCCCTGTGTATTACCTGCTGTATGGAAGTAGATGGGGCTGTGTCATCCTGCTGTACACTTAACCCCTGCTCTGCCATGTGTGGATAAAAATAACTCAATAAAGTAGAGTCTGTTGAGTTTGAATAAATTAAAATATTTTATTAATCCATCACGTGCTGCAAGGTTTGTTCGCTTGTGGTATACATACAATCGCTTTATAACTCCTTTACATACAATAAACTCACGGTGCACTCACTCTCTCGCTCGCTCACTCACTACAGG
The DNA here is from genome assembly GCA_036426205.1 of Ascaphus truei. Taxonomy (NCBI): domain Eukaryota; kingdom Metazoa; phylum Chordata; class Amphibia; order Anura; family Ascaphidae; genus Ascaphus; species Ascaphus truei. Next base: position 23,769,819 of record CM071579.1, read on the forward strand.
ACAAAGTTTATTGGGTTTTCGAGGTTGGTTTTGAAGCGTTGGAGGAACCTGGACGCCAGCTCATCGCTTACGAGCCTCCCGTCGCTGGACAGCGTGACGTTCAGAAGCTGCCGCTGGGAGATGTGAGGATTCCCTTCCTGGTCCTCAGCCAGGGTGATCTCAGCGCGGGAGCTTCCCACGGCCATGATACAGGACTGGGGGGGGTTTATCACCGCGCTGAACCCGCTGATACCGAACATGCCCAGGTTGGAGATGCTGGAGGCGCGAAAAGGAACCGGAGGGGAAACCAAAACATAGAAAGGTCATTACTCCCGCAGAGCGCTGCGCAGTACATGTCACACAGTCACCAACAGCGCCCTTTGGGTCGGATGTTTTGCGGTTTGGAAATGGAGACTGGTGTCTCCCTGACAAGATCGGAGATTATAAAACATCACACATGCAGAGGGGGAAATGGGCAAGTTCCCTAATTCTGAGGCTATGAACACGTTGTATGATAAGTACAACCCTTTGTGCGCTGCGAGTTACTGCCAGGCACACGAGGCGGCGCGGTTAAGCTCCTCGTTTACCTGAATGATCCGCCTTGATATTCTTCAGGTAAAAGTTTTCCATCGCGTGCTTTCTGGGCCAGAACCTGTGGGTCAGCAACAGAACATAAATCAAGTACAGTGTGTCACATGAGGCTACATGACAGATGGCAGGATACGGGGGTACTGGGGTACGGGATCCATGTGTTGGGCGGCACACTGGTTAGTCCAACCAATTAACTCCGTGGCTCAAATCATGGTGATTGTTGTTTTCTGCCATGTGGGTCCCTGTGGCAGGGAAAGGACAAGTGTAACATAAGGAGACATATCCACCAAAGGTGGCCACGAGAAGGAGGGGTGCAGAGGAGGCCACGAGAAATAAAGGAGAGGGGGCAGAGGAGGCCACGAGGAGAGGGGGTGTAGAGTAGGCCATGAGAAATAAAGGAGGGGGGGCAGAGGAGGCCACGGGAAGTAAAGGAGGCGGGGCAGAGGTAGCCACGAGAAGGAGAGGGGTGCAGAGGAGGCCACGAGAAATAAAGGAGAGGGGGCAGAGGAGGACACTAGAAGTAAAGGAGAGGGGCAGAGCAGGCCACGAGAAGTAAAGGAGAGGGGCAGAGAAGGCCACGAGAAAGAGAGGGGGACAGAGGAGGCCAAGAGAATAAGAGGAGGGGGCAGAGGAGGGGTGGGGTGGTGGGGGGCAGTCTGCAATCTATATATCTATATCGGTGTGTGGATATAGTATGCATAACGCGGTCCTCGGGGTCCACAGAATGAGGCTGCGTTATAAATTTTTACCGCGCGATGACTTACCGGCATCTAAATCCTTCTCCTCTCTGCAGCTCTCAGCTCTCTCCTCCCCCTGCTTCATGGGGCTGCGTCCACGTGTGCGGTTTCGAGCGCAGAGGAGGGTCACATGACACAATACACAATACACATCCCCCTACACCATGTGGGAATTTTTCTTCTTTAAACATTCAATGCTTTATTGCTAATGGACACACCCACAGCATATGGGAATTGAACATGAATACATTTGATATAATACACATGCAGGAATTGAACCCAGGATCTTTCATATGCTAGTACCAATGCTCTACCTCTACACCACAGGCTTGGTGTGACAAAACAGACCCAATCAATATACTTACTCTACAGCAGTTTTAGAGTCTGTGACATCACACAATCCCTCTGGCGTAGAGGTAGAGAGTTGGTACTAGCATATGAAAGCTCCTGGGTTCGATTCCAGTATGATATAATTTGTAAATGATAAAATAAATAAAATAATAATTTCTAAATTATTTTATTTTTATTATAATGTATAATTTATAAATTATTATTTGATTTATTTTGCATGGTGTAGGGGGATGTGTGTTGTGTCATGTAACCCTCCTCTGCGCTCGAAAGTCTACGTAAGTGCCACGCACGTGGACGCAGCCCTATGAAGCAGGGAGAGAAGAGAGTCGACACCAGCAGAGAGGAGAGAGATGTAGATGCTGTGTAAGTCTTCGAGCGACGAAGTAGAGCTATTTTAAAATCGGGAGCCATGCTCAGACTGCGTTATAAGCGGATCCGCATTGTAGCGGATCAAACTATAACGGGGTTGAGCTGTATATAGGGATATAGAATATATAGGGATATTGTATGTATATAGGGATATATTATATATATATATATATATATGTATGTATATGGTATGTATATAGGGATATGGTATGTATATAGGGATATGGCATGTATATGGGGATATGGCATGTATATGGGGATATAGTATGTATATGGGGATATAGTATCTATGTAGGGATTTATAATTCTATCAATATTAAGGCCAGTGATGCCCATATCTGTTAGCATTCAGAGTCTACAAATGATATATCTGTTTAGTGCAGCGCTGTATCTGCTAGTAAGTGAGCCTGGGGCATGTAATGCTGTACCTGCCGGTAAGTGATTCTGGGGCATGTAATGCTGTACCTGCCAGTAAGTCTGGGGTATGTAATGCTGTACCTGCCGGTAAGTCTGGGGCATGTAATGCTGTACCTGCCAGTAAGTCTGGGGCATGTAATGCTGTACCTGCCGTTAAGCAAGTCTGGGGCATGTAATGCTGTACCTGCCGGTAAGCAAGTCTGGGGCATGTAATGCTGTACCTGCCGGTAAGCAAGTCTGGGGCATGTAATGCTGTACCTGCCGGTAAGTGAGTCTGGGGCATGTAATCAAATATTTTTGATTGGTAAATGCAACTTGTGTCAGCTGATTTGCTATAAATTTATACTTTGTTTCTTTGGACTTTCCGTCAGCTCCTCTGTTTGAGAAGATACCTTTCATTGTGCCAACAAATCTCTTTGAGAAGAGTTGTAAGGTGTTGGTGCTGGGGGCGAGGAATCATTTGGTTAGTTCATTTATAATGGGCTGGAAAACCAATAATGGATTATAAAAATAAGTGGGCAGTTTAAATTCCTGTAGTAAAAAAAGGAAGTACAGCACTGCTTACATGTGACCATCTACATCCAAAGTGACCACTACATCTACATCCAAAGTGACCACTACATCTACATCCAGTGACCACTACATCCAAAGTGACCACTACATCTACATCCAATGTGACCACTACATCTACATCTACATCCAAAGTGACCAAAACATCCAAAGTGACCACCACATCCAAAGTGACAACTACATCTACAGCCAAAGATATCACCATATCTAAAGTGACCACAACATCCAAAGTAACCACAACATCTACATTCAAAGTGACCACTACATCTACTGTACATCCAAAGTGACCAAAACATCCAAAGTGACCGCTACATCTACATCCAAAGTGACCACTACATCTACATCCAAAGTGAACACCACATCCAAAGTGACAACCAGATCTACAGCCAAACTGACCACAACATCTACAGCCAAAGATATCACCACATCTAAAGTGACCACTACATCCACAGTGACCACTACATCTTGTGGAGTTCAATGTTCTGATGCGAGGACAGGTTTTCACCTTTTGGACAGATTACCAAGGAGCGGAAGTGATTAACAAGGCAGTGGGTGACACGGGGACGGACTTGTGTTCTCCTGCTCTGAGAGGGGAGCAGCGCCAAGAACCCGCGCACACGTACACAGACGCATATATAGACACAGTGTATACCTGCCCATATTTACTAAGCGGTGCCCTGCCACAAGACACCCTTCCAGACCATTTCAGCGAGCTCAGGAGAATGGGCTGTGCAGGATCTCCTGGCTGTGGGAGGGGTCTCATAGATTACACTCATAAATAAATATGGGCATGACTTTCTCACGCTATGCAGGTCAATCTGAATATGATGGGGAACAGCCGTGAAGAACATTTGTTGACCTTAGAAGGCGTTGGGGGGAAAGAACGTCTTGTTTCACAAAAGCGAAAAAAAAAAAACAGTTCAAAGGAAAGTCAGTGGAATAATTTGAGCAATAAAGAGGTGAAGCTGCTCTCCTGTGTGCATTTGTGGGGCGTGCGCTGGGAAACACATAAAACTGTTTGTACATGTCTCTGCACGGCGGATCTCATTGCATCAGGGATGACACCCATCTCAGAAGAAGCACCAATTACCCACTTCACAGATGGCCAAAAATACACTCATGAAGCGGAGGCGTATCTGGGTACAGGAGTGGCGCAGTGGTTAAAGCATTTGCACAATCTCCGACTCAGCCACGTGCTTTACATCAGGGGCGGGCAACTCCAGTCCTCAAGGGCCACCAACAGGTCAGGTTTTCAGGACATCCCTGCTTCAGCACAGGTGGTGCAGCCTTCAACTGGTCCACTGATTGAGGGGCCTGTGCTGAAGCAGGACTATCCTGAAAACCTGACCTGGTGGTGGGCCTTGAGGACGGGAGTTGCCCACCCCTTCTCTACATAGATTAGGCCAGCGGTGCGCAAACTGGGGGTCGCGAGACTGCCTGCGGGAGGGGGGGGGGTTTACAGAGGCCCCGCGCGCTTCCCGAAGGCACTTAAATTAAGTGTGGGGGGAGCTGCAGGGCCTCTGTAAACCTTTACTTACCTTGGCTTCACACGTGTCGCCATGGCAACGCAGCGTCAAATGACTCAGCGAGGTCATGTGACTGACGCCGGAACCAAAGTAAGTTAGGGTGAGGGGGGCACGGGGGTGAGGTGACCGCCGGCAAGAGGGCACAGGGAAAAAAAGTTTGCGCCCCCCTGGGTTAGGCACTTTAGTTTCCTGTGGCTGGGGCACAGGCTGATAGTTTATAAACCCATGAGTTAGGAACCTGTGCCTCTATTACTCGATTTAACACCACAATTACAAGTATGTTCCAAATTATTGTACAGGCTCTCCCCTTCCACAAGAAAAGCCTGTGGCAACAACGTGGTTAAATAACAACGAGCTTGGTTTTAGCATCATCAGGCTTAATTAAGCTCACCAAGTAAACGTATTATTCCTGGAGCAATGTAGATTTGCTGTATTTTGTGATAACTTTTAAGGGAACCAAGATTAGTGAGCATGATGGTGTTTCCCAAAACTTCATCTATGAAGAACTCCAATGTTGGCCCTAAAAGGTATTGCAACTTACAAGGAACCTACTTATCAGAAACAGGCTGCCATCTATTTATTTATAGCAACATTTATATCGCGTCCTTATCCAGGGCGCTGGACATTTGTTAGTACAGACCCTTCTTGTGTCTTTGTGTTTTCAAATGTTTTTGGTGCCTGAGGCACAGGGAGATAAAGTGACATGCGCAAGGTCACAAGGCTCCCCTGATTTAAACGCAGTGTCATTGTTTTTAAGAGTCAGTGTCTTTTACTCACTGAGTCGCGCCTTCTCATACTCACAGAGCCGCGCCTTCTCATACTCACAGAGCCGCGCCTTCTCATACTCACAGAGCCGACGCCGCCCCTGGCACACAGGGAGGAGCCACCCTGCCCCTGGCACACAGAATGAGGAGCCACGCCGCCCCTGGCACACAGGGAGGAGCCACCCTGCCCCTGGCACACTACATACACTTGGCTCAAAACAACACACATAATGTGACACTTTTTGGTAGTGAAAGCTTCTCGGTTGTACCACACAAGTCCTTACCGCTGCAGGAGGCTTCCCAGGGATGGACATTGGGGGGATCAATGGGCGCGCGTAGCCCGATGGAGGAGACGCGGCTTGCGGTGGCGAGGGCGCCTTCTCTGGTTGCGGTGAGGGAGCTGCTTGTGCCGGCTTCTGTACAGCCGTACTATTCTGTCCCAGGACTCGGAGGGCATCCCTAGAAACAAACAGCAGCAGCGATCACTGGGGACAGTCTTGTGGACCAACCTTCCCTGGCCACGTCTGTCCTTTACTACGTGCAAACATTGTGACAAAGATAAGCTGGTGCTTTTGAATTAAACAAATAACCCCCGTATGGGGATGGAATCTCTTCCTAAGATATAGGATTTCAGCAAAATGTAAACGTTTCGTACTGTGTGTGAATTTTAATCAATGCATTCATTAGCTGAAGGTCCTAGGCTCCAATGCTACGAAGAGCTTCACCATTATACCGAGCGATTCCACTCTCTCTTTCCTTTCAGACTGGAAGCCCTTTGGAGCAGGGCCATCTTTGACCATTGTCCCAGTGTATGTTGCAATTCATTCTGTATTTGTTATTGATCTTGTCCGATCGTACTGCTCCGCAGAATATGTGAGCACCATATAAATACATGATCATTAAATCCAGCCGTTAACTGTATTGTAGGACACAACAAATGGGTCGACTCATGCATCCTACCCACAGGCAAAACCTACAGCACACTAATTATACCAGCTCACAGGTAATACTTCTCATTTCCCCAGCCCCAACCCACAGCCGCTCATCAAATGTCATCGTCAAGAACAAACCTGCAGCGATTAATAGCAGCTCCGAGATGGCAAAGGAACCGGATGTCAGAAAATCCATTTATGTTAAAAGGTGATGTATTGTTGGTTTGTCTAATTGCCGAGGGGCCTGCAATACCTTGCAGAGCAAAGCGTTATAATCACCTCTCCAGAAGCAAAAGCAGTTCATCAGTGGAAGTACAAGAGGGATTTGTTTTTTTGCACTACAAAGCAACACATTGCATGTCCCTGGCAGGGAAAGGGTTACTCCAGCTGCAGAGCACGGAATATTTCTCCGCTTGTTAAAAAGGACAAACATGCTAAATTATCGTCCAAGCGTTTCACATTAAAATAACACCATTTTCAGCACGTCTTGCTATGCTTCATAATCCTTAAATATTCAGTACCACCGAACTAATCGCAGTGCTGTTTTTCATAGGTTAAAACAAAGAGATGGTAATTTAAACAAGAACATTTTTTTTACATTAGTTTTTAAGAGACATGCGAGGTTTAGAAAGCTCTGTACACGTGAAGAAGAGACCTATGAGCTTTGGAAAGCTCTGTACACATGAAGAAGAGACCTGTGATATTTGGAAAGCTCTGTACACATGAAGAAGAGACCTGTGAGCTTTGGAAAACTCTGTACATGTGAAGAAGAGACCTATGAGCTTTGGAAAGCTCTGTACACGTGAAGAAGAGACCTGTGAGGTTTGGACAGCTCTGCACAAGTGAAGAAGAGACCTGTGAGGTTTGGAAAGCTCTGTACACGTGAAGAAGAAAGTCACAGCTGCAATCAGTTTGAACCTCGTGTACTTACACCTTCAAGGATTCAACTAGTGCAACAAGAAGGAAGGGGTTTAGAATAAGGTCCTAAAATGGTTTAATTCTGCCCAGATAGGGACACTCACACTTTTATAGACATTATGCCTCATGTAAAGGGATGATCTTCTGTACCTTTAAAGGAACTATTGGGGGTAATACAGTACACCTGGCTGTTAAGATTAGATCACCATAAAGTGAAAATGTACGTATTTTTATCCTGAGAAAACATCAATTTCTTTCATTTATGCAGATTCCTGTACCTGTATCTATCTGGCTAACACCGGCGTCATACTTCATGGAGAGCCCAAGGAACAAATGGTAACGTACAATTTATCTGGAGATTCTGGGATCCACAGTCTTAAAATCCCGAAGGATTATGTACAGTGTGTAAGAACCCCTTCCAAGCATTTACTTACAAAAAGAACGTTAAAAGGAAAAGATACTTTTTTTGTTAAGTGCCAATCCCCTGCATACTATAGGGAAGAGTGGCTCAGTGAGTAAAGGCTCAGTGAGTAAAGACTCAGTGAGTAAAGACTCGGTGAGTAAAGGCTCAGTGAGTAAAGGCTCAGTGAGTAAAGGCTCATTGAGTAAAGGCTCATTGAGTTAAGACACGGATTCTCATAACAGTGACAGTTTGAAGCAGGGGAACCTGGTTCAATTCCCGGTGTCACCGCCTTGTGACCTTGGGCAAGTCACTTTATCTCCCTGTGCCTCAGGCACCAGAAGCATATAGAGTGTAAGCTCCTCTGTTCAGGGACCGTGTCTGTGACATTCCTATGTGCTGCGTACCGCGCGCTGTACTGTCATTGTGACGCGCTTTGTGTCCTGTTGGGAGAAAAGCGCTATATGAAATAAAGTTATTTAAGTAATAATCCCCGAAGAACAGGGCATTACTGGCCAATAATGCCCTGGCTGGAAGAGTTGAAGGCCCGAGGCTTCACCCACACACTGCAGACACACACACACACACACACACAAAAAACACTCTGCACCCCTCCTCCACCAACAAAATCACACACTGCAGGCCCCCCTCTACACCCACAAAACACACAATGCAGACTCACCCAAACCAACAGACTCTGCCACCTCTACATCCACAAAACACACACTCTGACACACACACACACAAAACACTCTGCACCCCTCCTCCATCCACAAAACACACACTGCAGCCCCCCCTCTGCACCTACAAAACACACACTGCAGAGACACACAAATCAACAAAACAGACTCTGCCACCTCTACATCCACAAAACACACACCAGCAGCCCCCTCCCTACACCCACTGCAGCCCCCCCTGTAAACCCACACTGCAGAAACACACCAATAAAACACTCTGCACCCCTCCTCCACCCACAAAACACGCACTGAAGACACACACACTGCAGCTCCCCCTCTACACCAACAAAACACACACACACACACAGCAGAAACACACCAAGACTCTGCTGCCCCCTCTACACCCACAAAACACACACCAACAGAAGACACACACAAACCGCTGACATTGTCTCACTTTGGTCCTAGGTGGGACAGTCTCTTCGAATGGGAAACAGTCAGTACAACGACCGTCAGCTTTTCTCTGGCACGTCATCCTAACTGTTTATTCCTCACCTTCCCAAGGAGCCAATTTGCAGAGTTATTTTCAGATAACAGTTTTGCACATTCACCCCTCGGATGTGAAGCAGTGAAAAATAAAAAGAGAGAGAGAATGAGAGAACGAGAGAAAGAGAACGAGAGAGAAAGAGAACGAGAGAGAGAACGAGAGAGAGAAGGAAAACGAGAGAGAAAGAACGAGAGAGAGAGAAAGAACGAGAAAGAGAGAACGAGAGACGAGAGAGAGAAAACGAGAGAGAAAGAGAACGAGAGAGAGAGAGAAAACGAGAGAGAAAGAATGGGAGAGAGAAAGAGAACGAGAGAGAGAACGAGAGAGAGAAAGAGAACGAGAGAGAAAGAGAGCGAGAAAGAGATGTGCGCTGAAACGCTTGCAATTTTAGGCTTCCCCCTGCAGATGTCCGGGTCGAAGCCCTGCGGATAAATGTGGAGGTTTCTGGGTAGATCAGGGGTGGGCAACTCCAGTCCTCAAGACCCCCAACAGGTCAGATGTTTGGGATATACCAGCTTTACCACAGGTGGCTCAGTCTGAAGCAGGGATATCCCCAATACCTGGCCTTGTGTACACGGACGTTGGCAGCAACATCCAAAATGTTACAGGTCATGAAACCACGGACCATTCTTCATGTGAGTTGAAACAAATGACTCCATCCCTTTTCCAGCCAGAGAAGCCCCGGATTGCAAGGGCTCACCTGGCACTGGAGGGGTTACGCCTTCCTTGACATCGTATTAACGAAGATTCCCCCGTGTGCCGCCTTTTGAGAGGACCACACACAGGACTCCTCCTCCCCGATAAAGGTTCTGGGTCCCCTCGCTCCAATGGACCACATTATGAAGGATATTAAAAACCCCAGCCCCTATTTTTCCTTAATCTGCCTACATATCGAAAATATTTGAATCAATTAAAATCCCAGGAAGCAATGTCTCCAATAGCCAACAGACATGCTCGGTTTCTCAAACATGAGTAAGTCAGAAAACATTTGTGATGAATGACTGTTCAAAAATCCATTGACGTTACATAACGAAAAAGTGTCACGGACAAACCACCCGCGTAAACGACCAGCACCGCGCAACATTCCCGTGTCCTAAGCTCGTTAGTCTCGGTACGAGGCGTGGATGTGCTAAGAAGTTGGATTTTTAATTAGTCTAACTAGAAATTCTCCAACACTCTGCCTGTGGCCTGCAATGCATTCACTCACTGAACCGACGTGCACGTTAGTGACAGATAATATCCAGCCAAGGTGCTGAATGTACAACGGGACGTCTCATTAGTGCGTTCCTGATTCATTGCTTACCCTGCTTTCCCTCCTGTTTACTATTCAAAAGAAAAAAAACAAATAAGAACACGGATTATTATTAGCGCGGCGTTTTAAACAGAAGCTGTGTGTGCATCACCACCAACAAGAACGCAATAAATAAAACCGGAATTATGCATTTAATGGGTTCTAAAAATACATTTCCCTGCTCATTTGTAATTCACCCGAAAGTAATGTCTGCCCCCCCCCCACCATCCCCCCGAGGCTCGTCTATTTAAAATGCCTTCTACTCTAGCATAAACTCGCACCCATCTGCGAGGCAAACGCAACCGAATTTGTTCTGCTGAAAAAAGCACTGACACTTCCACCCCTTCCCTGCCAGGCGGGACAGGAAGGCACGCTTGTAGCCGGCGGCTGGGGGAGTGAAGGAGTTAACGAGACAGCACTAGGTGTTTATAGGGTGCATGAAGTGTTAGCTGCAGAGGAGCAACGACACAAGTGCGTGTTTAACACAGCAAGAAGTGTTACTTACACTAAAAATAGAACCCTGCATATAGAACGCCACGTCTGCGGCCGAGCGCCACATTCAAGACGTGCTTATTTTCCACCGACAATCAGTATACAAAGAAGAACAAGAAAATAATAATGGTAAATTGGTCCCACGACTGCGATTTCGGATTAAATTATTGCCACGTTTCCATGACAACCACAAAAAAACCCCCATCAATCACATTGGTGTGAAGCCTCAGGGGTTTAACTACAGCACCGTATCAGGGCGAGTTTCTGCTACACAGGCAGAATTACTCCACCAGCTCCTGTTATAACGGATACCCCCCATCTCCTGGCACCATATTACCTGCTAGCCTCGGAGGTGGGGAACACTATCAGAACCAAAAGGAACCGCAATCCATTGCTTTATAATGTACGGCAGACCCCGCTGAACTGTACGAAGACCCCATCTTGCCCTTCCAGCTTCAGGAGTATATAGAAATTACCCCGTAAGAAAAGGCAACAGAAATACCCCTTGAGAGCACTTTCACGTCTCAGACAGGTTCACAGCCCCGTCTTTCCCCATTATCTCTTGGCGTACAATGGTTCCACTGCAGCCAGGGATTCTGGGTAATGACATGCAAATGAGCGCTCCCTTCTTTAACCCAGCCTATGCTAAAAAAGCTTTGTAATGCGGCAGGCATGTTAAAATAGATAAGAAGCATAAGGTGATACGCTGAGCGCTCATTTGCATGTCATTACCCAGAATCCCTGGCTACAGTGGAAGCATTGTATGCTAAGAGATAACGGGGAAAGGCAGCGCTGTGGACTGTACACTGTACGGTTTTTGTTTACTCACCAAAACTTTCTTTGTGTCTGATTGTAACCGATAAGTAAACCATGATTTTTTTTGTAAAGCAGGAAATGCTCAGGGGGCGAGATACAGCTCAACCCCCTTATAACGCTGTGCTTGGGGTCCAAAGAATCACATCGCGTTATAAGCGGATCGCGTTAGAAATAATGTACCATTGTATGCATTGTACAGTATAGTATTTAAGATACCAATAATTGTGTTGTAAAGTATTCATAAATACGAAAATTGGGAGCCACGCGTGCATCGCGTTATAAGCGGATTCGCGTTGTAACGAATCGTGTTATAACGGGGTTGAGCTGTTCACAGTGCATCAGCAGAGGGACCTTGCTAAGGAAGCAGATGTTACACAATAGCAGAGGTACCCTTCTTAGCCCTTAGCGTCCCTTACAATGCATTGCCAATCCTCTGGCACTGCAGGAGTTTGCCCAACGGGACACATCGAAACGCGGAAACCGGTGCTCTGCGCTTATCCAGAGGGGAACGCGAGGTAGGAGGAAACAGAGAGAGAGAGAGAGAGAGAGAAAAGAGTTTGACACGCAACGAGGACATAAGTAAGCTGGTCATAAATCAGTGACAAGTGGTGGAGCACCAATGTTGGGCGTTCTTTTGATAAGGCTAGAATCCTTTTTTGATCAAAAGATGTAACAAATAGACTGCTTTGTTATTAGACTTGGATAACAATGTAGAATGTCACTAAGAAATTGCAAGCTATTTTTGGGAGGAGCGCAGGGTTTGGGCATTTGTGTTCCTTTGATAAAGATGATAATTAAATCCTCAGGAGATGGATCTAACAGTTTGGTCCCAAGCCCCAGGCTCACCATGGGACACACGGCTCTGATAGATTTCAATGAGTATGCTTAAAGATACTATATCTGTCCTGAGAAAACAAGAATCAAATCCCCCCCCCCCCCCCCCGTTGCACTCAGCGAGTAGTGTTAGCAATATATTATGTATTTGTAACCATGTATTTGTCATCATAACTCTGTGCCCAGGACATAAACGAGAGGTAACTCTCAATGTATTACTCCCTGGTAAAACATTTTATAAATAAATAAATGTGGTGATGTGAAACGGTTTATTCCAAGAAGAAGCAATTGGTGGAACATGCAATCTTTGAGCAGGCTAAAAGGAGCAGCTTTAGGAAACGACCCATATGCCTGGTCCCCGGGAGTCTCCCTTTGGCTACATTGCAATCTTCTCGTAGCTTCCGCCAATAATAATACATTGCGGTTGCTCTGAATCACAAAATGTAAACAGCTTCAGAGAGAGCCATTCAATAGCGGTGGTAACCCAGCATGCACCTGGTGCTTGGAACATAGGTGCGCTCCAGACACACCCAACGTCATTACCACTGTCAAGCGGGCTTCCGTGGTGGCAGCCATTTTGAACTCCCAATGCCCCCAACAATAGAAAATCAAATTATCTTTAGAACTGGGAGTTTCCAGGAAGAATGAACGTTATGGTCATACACTAAGGCTGGGTCCATGGTGACGCGCGCTCGCGTCCGTGCTTCGTGACGTCACCCGCTTTTAAGCTCCAGCGATTTGTGGCCAAGGTAGACACGACAGGGAGGCTTGACGGGAAGGAGAGGGGGAGGGGCCTGAGGCCGTGACGTCACGCAGCTGGCTCACCCTCATTGGTCGAACCGCTCACGTAACCTGGCCGTTGCGCCATGGAATCAAATGTAACCGATTCCTCGTGCACCGCGCGGCCCCTTGCGCTGTCGCACGCGTGGTCAATGGCTGCGATCATTCCCTTAAGGCACTGTGATCGCGCCACGCGCATACTCCTCCGCGAGCTCTCGCCGACTATGGACACGGCCTAAGATGTCTGGCGCACAATGTATGAAATGGAAAGCAGGAGGGTTTGCCGCTTGAAGTAATAGCTTATCCGGTTACCGGCTGTGACGGTTTCCTGTATCGCTTTGTAACTCTGCTGGAGAAAGACGTCGCCGCTCAGAACGCTGCATATTCAATTTAAAATAAATGCACAAACAAGTGTAATTACAAGATAAAGATCTCGGGTGCAATCGTTATAAGGTATTATTTTAAGCCGTGTTTCGTAATATATCGCACCCCCGTCACTCCTTTCCTGAGGGTATTTAATTAACACCACAGAATGATATCCTGCACTGAAATGAGAAATCTAAAAATAAAGCAGAACGTTACAGACCGGGCTGGATAGAGAAGAGACATTTTCCCATCGAAGTACAGGGGGGTAACAGCAAACTATCTACACGTCAGTTTCTCTTAGTGAGTTTACATTGTCTATGTCTCACTTCTTAATATATTGATAGACATTTTTAAACTGAGAGCATCCCAATTTTGAAAGCGCGTTACAAGTTATACTTCCGAGCTATGAAAGCAGCCACCACCGGGGTGAAATCGGAATCGGATTCGTGCCCCTCTGGCTTGAGGTTTAAAACCGACGCCACTAAATTTTGCAACAAAAATACCTAAATATATCCCCAAAAAGCGGTTCTGTGATAGAGGACTTCCTCGGAGTTCTAAGGGCGCGGGTATATTAGGCGCCGGCCCCAGAGGCGATCCTTGGCCTTTGGCATGGGGAGGGGGGAGACGCGACAGGGAGGCGTGTTGGAAGCGGGTCCGTGATGTCACGTGAGCGGGTTCGCCCTCAATGGCTGAACCGCTCACGTGACCCGGCGTCACGCGAAAAAAGGTCTGCTCCAAAATCGCGAGCACCGTCGCGCGCTCTATGGCCTGCCTGAGAGGTACGGCTTTTTGTTCGCACTGCGCCCGCGCGCGTCCCGGGGTGCTTGGACGCGGCCTAAGTAATACGTGTGAGGCGTTTCCAAATCTGATGCCTTCCCCTAAAGACATTCGGGGAGCGCTTAAAGCTTTTAGCGTGTACGTTGTGTCAAACGGAGCTCTGCCTCCACCTGGTCTTACACAAGGGGTTTGGGAAGTCGGAATCACATACTCTTTCGTGATTAACCCTCGGGGGCCGGACGGCACAATGAGGTTCCGGTCCAGGCCGTGTGTCTCCAGAATGTGTCGCGCTGCCGGACTCAGGCGAAGTCTGTGGGGGAAATACAACACAGAAAGCACATATTGAATGAAAATGTTTTATTTTTTTTTAAACGACAGCTTGAACTGCAGCTTTAATAAGTACATCATTAATGCAGACTCGCCAAGTCCAGTCTTCATGCAGCCAGCAGGACAGGTTTGGGAGATTTCTGTCATTAACCTTGCTCTGGTGACTATGCCAGCTTACTTAGGCTGAGATGCCATGAAAACCTGGTCTGATGCCCGTACACACAAGTTATATTTTAAATCAACGGCCTAGATCCGCAGTCTGATTCACCTCTACTCTACACCAGGGGTGGCCAACTCTAGACCGCAAGGGCCACCAACATGACAGGTTTGAAGGATATCCCTGCTTCAGCACAGGTGGTGCAGTCATTGATTGAGCCACCTGTGCTGAAGCAGGGATATCCTGAGAACCTGACTTGTTGGTGGCCCTTGAAGACTGGATTTGACCGCTCCTGGCCTAGACAACCAACGGGAGGTTTTGTTTGGTTGCTTATTAATGACGAATGACCTGCACCCCTTTCGTTCCGCTGCACTTCACATCACCAAAATGCCAACATTTTACTCCAGTACATTGGTTTGTTACTGTGTAAGAGACCAAGAGAATTCTTCTTATTTATAATTGTACAAATGCTTTTGAGACCTCCCAAGCCCATCCACAAAGTAGCGACAAGAAGAAACTTGAGGGGTTTGGAAAGATCAGTGAAGGCCTCTTAAGCTGGTCTATTAAAAGTGGGACGCCACCCTTTTTTTGGGGCGGTCTGCCTCCTCTCCCCATGCGCTGCTAGGGAAATCAATGAAGACTCACACAAACTGGAAATGTCCATGCCTGCTTCATCTTTAGGGGGAGGCTGCGGGGGAAGGGTGAGGGGTGAGGGGAGGGGGTGAGGGGGGCGACAGCTGCGTTAATGGAAATTTGCTGGAATTTCATACTATGGCATGTGACGACCTAGCGTTCGTCAAATCCCTGTGCTCAGAGTTAGAACCTATTTCCCTGGATTGCCAAACCCCATTCACATTTCAATCCATATTCATCCAATTACAGGATTAATGATGTCAAATGCAGATGGCCCATCTCCAATGACACACCATTAAACCTTTGACAGGTGGACATACCCAAGCTTTCCAGGCTGAGCACGAGGCTTCTGTGAGGCTAAATCACCAACGCTGGCGACGGGAGCAGCATTCAGGGATGGAGAGACTTTACCAGTGGGGATCTCAACCTCCTTCCAGTCCTGTCCTTCGTCCACCAACAGCGCGATCAGGGCCCCGAGGCGCACGTTCTTGCTGCCTTCCTCCAGCTGCAAGCAGAGTATATGGGTTAGAACTTAATAGGACACAGTTACCAGATATTGCAGGGTGTTGGGTCTAATTGAGACTGTGCTGTGTGTGTTGCGAACGAGAAAAGAATTGGGGACAGAGCTGGCTCCGTCTGTCCTAGTGACTTGGAACGGTGTGTGACAATCTTTTAGCAAGTACCAGTTCATGGTACTCAACTATACAACACTACTTTAGAAAGCCCCAAAAACCATTGTGATCCAACAGAACTAGGTGAAGAATTGTAACTCTGCTGTGAATAATTGGAATTTACTAAACAATTGTCTATTTCTTGGTGTAGTTCAAAGTTCTGGTAACTGTAGTGGTCCAACCAATACCCCCTGAAGCATCCTTGAAGTAAGCTAGGCGGTTTTGGAAAATTCTGTACATTATCATTTTATCTACACAGAACCCTGATATGGGTCCCCTAAAAGCCATTATAACCTACAATGAATCCACATTTCTTGGGAAACTGAAAATAAAATATATAAAGTAAATCATAATTTAAAAAAAAAAGTCACTTCCTGTGAATTTCTAATCCGTGTTACAAAAATATGGTTTTCCTGAGGTATGGAGTATGAATTTAAATGGCTGATTAATCCAGATGCTTCATACAGAAAGATAATGTAGCGAGAAAAAAAAAAGAACATAAAAAGGAAACATTTTACATAAAAGACCAGAGAGCTATTTTTGTCCCTAAACACAGAAAATGCAAAGCATTTCCAAATGAAATTATATGTTACTGGAAAATCTCTCGTTTGACACAACCCCCCTGGGTAAATCACACTTCTGTTCATCAGCGCTTTAATTGAATCTTTCACATGTCAAAACCGTAACCGTTTCAGCGCTTTCAGTGACTCCCTGACCCACGCAGTCTCTTCAGCCATTGCACCAAACATTGCTCCAATATTATCCCAACATAACCCCCCGCGTCCCCTGCCAGAACCATCCCAATTTCCAAACATTTACCACCCTGAAAAAATGGCCGGGACTTTTTCATGGGAGAGGGAATAAAAGCAGGAACTCCTTACAAAAAGACCCGCTGGTTTGACGCAACTAAAAGGGTTTGAGCATGAACATTTATGCCATGATCCCTTTATCTTTTCCATCTCTCACCACCCCCTTCCTGGGGGCGCTTTACAGATGGCAGCATTTGTTCAGGCCATCTCCTCCTCTCCGTGCTTGCTTTGAGTGGGACTGACACTTTAAGAAGAGAGTCTGCAGAAGGAGTCAAGAGGAAAAAAAGGTAATATTCGGAGATTACAGCAGACCGGCGAAGGTCACTCCCCGAGCGCGTCAGAGACACGGCGCGACTTTACTTACAAGGGGAGCTGCGATTTTCACATGAGAGAGCTGAGAAGTAGATTGTGCCTGAGCTGCTAAAATGAGTCCATTGATTGTTTCACCCCTTCCACGGTACGAGAGATCTGATGAATAGCTGCTATCGACCTCCCGACACCGTGAGCGAGATGCCAGATGCATTCGCCACTGCTTCACGGATACATTCTATCACTTCTGATACACTTTAACCCAGGGGCGGCCAACTCCAGTCCTCAAAGGACACCACCAGGTCAGGATTTCAGGATATCCCTGCTTCTGCACAGATGGCTCAATCAGTGACTCAGTCGAAGACTGCAACACCTGTGCTGAAGCAGGGATCTCCTGAAAACCGAACCTGGTGGTGGCCCTTGAGAACAGAAGTTGGCCCACCCCTGCTGTAACAGCTGTCTCTCTATTAAAGCGTTGGGGTGTACTTGCAAAGGGCGGCCACTCGCACCCCCAAAATAACATTAGACCATTGCAATAAGGACTTTTACCAGGAGAGCTCTGAAGGAAAATGTGGGGCTCTACACAACTAACTTGCAGGTTGTGATTTTGATTGGACCAAAGTGAAAATGGTTTTTTGAGTTACCCTTATTTAGGCAAATAGTTCCTAAAGGAATTGTAAGCAAAGGGTATTCAGACAGAAGTTCACATACTCACAAAGAACAGATCACTGAAAAGCAATAGGGGAGGAGGGGGGGAGAGTAACGGGCGTAGTGTAAATGTTTTCACATCTCAGAACGTATAATATACGGACATGGATGTCTCCCACAAACCATGATGGTTCCTGTCCGAGGCGGGTTAAGGAGGAAAGCTCTAACGGTGTCAGCCTGAAACGCTACAAGATCTGCGACTATAAAAGCAGGTCCTTGGGTGCGGCGCATGTGAAAGAGCCACAAGCAAAGCCAGACAAGATGAGGCAGGGACTCGGGGGACATTAAAGAGGAGATCTGCCTACACTACAAAACAACCGAGGGAAGGGGAAAACGCAGCTAAAATGCACCTAACGAGAGGATTTCCTTTAAAGCCTTCGATGCCAGAGGATACGTTTGGATACTGACAGCAGAAAACAGGTGGAGTGAGAAAAGGCAGGAAAATACAGGTGGGACATGAGGGATTTGGGCAGAACACGATAAACAGCTATAAGTAGGCACAGGCTTCAAGTGTTCCCCTGTGTCAGTCTGGGACTCCCAACTTTAATTAAGACGGAAGTGTTTGGGGGAAGGGGGGGGGAAAGCACGGTCATAGTTGAAAAGGAACAGGGGATAAGATCTCCTAACAATAAGCAGGAATATCCTGCCCAGAGCAGAATACGTTCCCACGATATCAAGTATTAGTTGGGCCAAATGAACCTATAGAAACATTGGATGTGACAGCAGATAAGAGCCACGCAGAACCAAGTCCGGCCATGTTCCTCTCTACTGCAAAACATCAGATTCTCATTCATTTGTAGGATAGCCTAAATATTCTCCATACTTGTGTTAAAAGGCACATTCATTATTACGTCAAATATTTTTACAAACAAGACACTGGGATTGATGTTGGTTTTATTCTTCAGTCATTCTGGGGTTAACATGACCAACTTCCGTAATTTGCGGAAACCTTGATATACCCTCTCTCCTCCAAACTGTACGTATTGGTTATTAAGCCACAGTAGCCTTTCTCTGTCCAATCTCTCATTTATTTATGTCCCCATGGAGATCTGGTCTCCAGAACGGAACGCAGAACTCTAGGTCTCATCAATGAGTATCTCATTGTGTGCTGCAAATACCTCTCCCTATACACCCTAACACCCTGCTGCTAATACCTCTCCCTATACACCCTAACACCCCGCTACTAATACCTCTCCCTATACACCCTAACACCCTGCTGCTAATACCTCTCCCTATACACCCTAACACCCCGCTACTAATACCTCTCCCTATACACCCTACCTCCTGCGACGAATAAAAAAACCGTCTGCCCGTATACACCAAGAACTAACAGCACCTAAGCTATACAGGACTAAAAAAATGCCTCGGTGGCGACCTATGAAAGAACCGACTAACAACCAAGGACCGCGGTTACAGGGGTAATTACCGGAAAAAAAAAAAAGGAAGGAATCGTACCCGGGTAGAGTACCCGATGTGAAAAAGCACCCGCAAAAACTAATGAAAAAGGCGCACCCGAGGCCGCTGGGTGCTAATAGGACTACTCAGGGCGCCCGTAATCGAGAAGGGGAAAACGGAGGGAAAGAAGTACCTCCGTAACATCCTGCTACTATACCGGGGGTCTCCCTAAACACTCCAACACCCTGCTTTCGAAGAGACCCGTAAGCCCTATGAAAATACAACCCTAACATCCTGCTACGTAATGACCTCTCCGTGATGACACGCCTTCTGAAAGAGCAAATAACCAGTCAGTCCTCCATATAACAAACGGCCTAAAACCCGGGGGCTGCATAAGCTAATAGCAACTCTCACCGTGATAACCCAGGCCGTCTAGCCAGCCCTTCTAGCAATACCATCTCCCTATACAAAACCCTAAGACGACCAAAAAAAGAACAAAAGGGAAAAAAGGGGAAAGGAAGGAAAAGAAAAAAAAAATACAACACCCAGGTAAACAAAAGGGTAACACCAAGGCAGAAAGGGCACGCATAAACGGCAAAGTGAGGCCCTACTAATACCTCTTCCCTATACACCCTAACGCAAGCCCAATTCTGGAAAACGTGTTCTTAATAACCTCTCCTCCCTTACACCCCTAGACAGTCCGGTTCTACTATAATGCTCTCGAACCTAACTACACCGCTAACAGGGTCAAGCCGCGATGTCTAAAGCACCGGTCTCCCGTGATGAAGGCAGGGGACACCGTAAGAAACGAAACGCAAGCAGCGCTCGCTAATAACCGGGTCTCCCTATAGGAGGGGATACCCCCTAAAACACAACCCCGCTAGAAGCTAATAAACCAGTGTCTCACCGTAGTGACGAGCGAACCGGTAACAAAGCACCGGACAGAGGGGGGACCTCTAGCGTAAATGACCGTACTGCCCTATGTACAACACCGCTAAGACAAGAGGAAGAAGCGCTGCTCAAATCCCTCTCCCTATAAAACACAAGAACAAACCCTAGACAGGGGGGGGCTGAACGAGACCCCTCATAGGCAAAAAAGGTGGGAAACCGGGGAGAATCCTGGTCCCTCATACAACCACTACACACCACTGTCGTGCAACTACCGGGAGGGGATGCTCGCCGTATAAAGGGAGACCCTAACAGGGACAGCGGCGGGGCGGGGAAAGCGGGACGGGGGAACCGAGCCGGCTGCTAAGTACCGTCCCCTATGAGCCCGGCTAAAACACCCAGGCTGCTGCGAGCTAACCTCAAAAAAATCCCGATACAACCCTAAGGCGGACCGGGCCCTGCTATACTCTCCCTATCAACCTACACCCGGCCCGCTGACTAATACCGCTCTCCCTATAGCAACCCGTAGGGGCCAGCACACTGCTACGAATACCTCCCCTCATACGAAACCCTCCAGGCCATGTCGGCACTAATACCAAAGTGCTCCCTATACACCGCATAAACACACGCAACGCCGCTGCTATAAACCTCTCCCATACACCCTCAGAGAACCCTGTGCGAATACCTCGGTAACCCTATAAAAACAGGAAAACACCGTAACACCCGAGGCCAAAGAAAAAAAAAAAGGGAAAGGGAAAGAGAAAAAAGGGAAGAAAAGAAAAACGGGGGGGGGGGGGGGGGGGGGAAAAAAAAAGGAAAAAAAGGGAGGGGGGGAAAGGGGGAGGGGTGGAGGGGCATCTACCGAGGAAGGGGAAAAGTAAGAAGATGAAACCAGAAGAAAGGTAAAGGAACGGGGGCGTAAGGAGGGGAAAGGAAACGCGTAGTGACAAAGGGGGGAAAGAAGTCTAGGGTGGCTTCTATTCTCATGAAGACCCTCTCCCTATACACCCTAACACCCCGCTACTATAAAAGGCCGAGAAGGAAAAAAGGGCTCCTGTTAGCAGGGCCCTAGCGACGAAAAGAGACCTACTACTAATACCTCTCCCTCTAGACAGGGGGCGGCCTAACGGCCCGCTGCTTACCTCTCCCTTCTGGCACCCTAACAACCCCCGCTAACTAAATGGGGCCTCTCCCTATACAATACACCTAACCCCCTGCTGCAAATACCTCTCCCTTCCACCCTAACACCTAACACCACCTCTACTAATACCAACCTCTCCCTCTACCCACCCCTAACACCCCCCTGCTACTAATACCCCGTCTCCGCTGCTCCTCCACACCCCTCCCCCCCCATTACTCCTTCATCCCATCTATTCACTCATACCCCACACGCCCCCCGACCCCTCCTCCTACCACCCGCAGGCGCCCCATCCCCCACAACCCTCCCCCCCCCTATCCCTCCCTCCCCCATCCTCCGCTAACTTATCCGACCGACCACCCGAGACACTCCCCGCCCATCTAACTCCACCCTCACGAGAAGCGTCCAAGGTCGCTCTCCACCTCCTTCGCTCCCAGCCCCCTGCGGGGGGCCTGGCGTAGAACGCCACAATATGACAACGAAACGGGGGCGCAAATCAGCCAACCGACTGCGACCAACAACTAGAAAAAACACGGAAGACCGACCCAAAACGGCGCAGCGCCCAGAACTGCCATGAGACTCGCCCCCCATAGACTTAGTAGGAAAGGGGCACGTTCGCCCAGACCGCAGGCCGTACTCCGAAAGTGGTGCCTCGCCGGAGGGGTCGTCGCCCGGTGTCAGTCCGCTCATACGAAAGCTCTCCGCGCTACAGCAGCCTCGAACACGGAGCTAGAAAGAGCGCAACCCCGCTGACAATACTGTTTCTCGGATCTGCCACCATCCCAGCAGGCTAACTGGATCGCTCTTGATCGAAGCCACGTAGACCCGCCTGCAGGGCACACCACCTACAGGACACCTCCTTAACGCTAGCCAGCCTAAAAAGCCCGGACAAAGTAGCTCTACCGCCTCGTCCCTCGCGAATCTCCCCACCGCTCAGCTTCGATGTCATCCTCGAACCCAGGTTTAGTATCTCCCCCTGCTCCCCCTCTGCTACGGCACCGCGTCCTGTCTAACTAATTCTCTCCCTATAACACCTAACAACACCTGCTGACGATACCTCTCTCCCTATACAACACGCCTAGTAACCTCCTTCTACTAATACCAATACCGGTCTCTCTCCATATACCGCCTAACATCGATTCCTCTGCATAATGACCCTCTCCCTATCCAACCCCGCTCACCCCCCTCTCAACTCCGCTTCCATATTGAATCTTCTCCTCCTGGCATACCACCCCTCCCCCAGCCTTCTTCTCTCTCCCTGCTCACCTCTCCACCCTCCCGCTCCTTCTCCTCCTCCCAAATCTACGCAACCCTCTCCCCCCCTCCCCAGTCCCTAATTCTCATTGAACCCCTCTCCCTCTATCCCTCTCCCTAGTCCCCCAACCAACACGCCCCCCCTCTCCCCCGGCCCCTTCCTTCTACCTCCCCTTCTCTCCTCTCTCCCACCCCTCCTCACCGCCCTGCAGAACTACCCCCTCATCCCTCCTTCCCGTCAGTCCCTGATCCCGCCCGAGACTCCGGGCCCGCACCGTTCTACTTCTCGTCGCACCAACTCCCCTCACAAGTCCCCTCCCGCTCACCCCACCACATGAACTCCCCCCTCCCGCCCGCCTGTCTTGGCTCCTCCCGTCTCACGACTCTCCCCACCTCCCTCCGCTTCTGCCTGACCTTCTTCCCTCTCCTCTGACCCCTCCCGGCCCAACTTTCTTCTCCTAACCCTTATCGATAGACTAGCTGTCCCTCTCCCCCCTACGCCCCCACTCCTGTCGAAGGGCCCACCCCCAACCCTACTTTCAAGTCAGCTATGAGTACCTCACCCTATTCTCCCTCTCCCCCGTGCAGAGGTCCGCCCAAGAGGTCCCCCGCCTTCTCAGCTAAAGAGACCTTTCTCTATCCCACATTCCCTGCTGGTCCCTAAGGGATCCATCGACCCACTCGTCGCCGTCCCACCAACGCGAAGCACCACTACCCGTCGCCTGCAACCTGAGAGCAAGTCGATGGATGACACGCCCTCCCCAAGCCCCGAAACAATCCGAGGAGTGCCAGGACACCACCGCGGCTGCCAACCCTCTTACTCCTCGACCTCAAGTCCCTCTACACCCGGCCCCTCCGCCACCCGCTTACTCTCTCCTGACCGTCTGACATCAGGTAACACTCCACATCTCCACTCCCCTCAGGCCGCCCTCCGCCTCTAAACAGAGAGCGCCCCCCCACCCACCTCTTCTACCTGGACCATCCTCCCTCCTCCCCCGGCTCCCACCCCTCACCGTCTTCCTCCTCACAGGGAGTGGCAAAGGCGCACATACTCCCTCTCCCTCGCGCCCGGTAGCCCCACCCTCCCAAACCCGACTGGACTCCTGTCCTCCTCCCACGATCTCCATACAACAACCCTACTAACACCCTGCTAGTCGAATGAACCTCTCCCTATCAAGTTTTGTCGGTATGTTCATGGTCTGCCTAACCCCCCCTTTCGAATACCTCTCCCTATACACCCTAACACCCGAACCCTACCCCTAGCCACCCCGCTGTCTAATCCCTCTCCCTATACAAAACCCTAACAACCCCTGCTTGCGAATACCTCTCCCTATACAACCCTAACATCCTGCTACTAAGACCTCTTCCCGATACACCCTAACGAACCCATCCTGCTAGCAAATCCTTCCCTATAAACCCCAACCCCGACTAGCTAATATACCTCTCCCTTATACACCCTAACACCCTGCTGCGAATAACCTCCCCTCCCTAATACACCCTAACAACACCCTGCTGCGAAGACCTCTCCTATACACCCTAACACCCGATCTGCTAATACCTTCTCCTATACAACCCTAACCTCCTGCCTACTAATACCCTCTCTCCCTATACACCCTAACATCCCTGCTGCAATACTCTCCCTATACACCCTAACTACTCCCGCTGCTAATATACCTCTCCCTATACAACCACCCTAAATCCTGCTACTAATACCTTCCCTATACCCCCTAACATCCTGCTGCTAAATCCCTCTCCCTATACACCCTAACACCCCGCTCTAATACCTCTCCCTATACACCCTAACACCCTGCTGCAATACCTCTCCCTATACACCCTAACACCTGCTGCATATAACTACTCTCTCCTATACACCCTAACACCCCCTCTGCAATAACCTCTCCCTATACACCCCACACCCCTCTGCTACCTCTCCCTATAACACCCTGACCACCCTGCTGCACATACCTCTTCCCTTATACCCGCTACACCTCACCGACCCTCGCTACTATGAAACACTCTCCCAATTACAAACCCTAACACCCCGCTGCTAATACCTCTCCCTCATACCTTACACTAACACCCTGCTGGAAAATACCTTCTCCCTATACACCTTAACACCACCCAGCTTAAACCTCCACTTACTACCTAAACCACGCTGCTCCTAATAACCCATAACAACAATCCCGAAACCCCTGCTGCAATGAACCTCTCCCTATACACCCTAACACCCTCTCTCTAATACCTCTCCCTATAAACCCAACACCCTGCGTGCAATACCTCTCCCTATACACCCTAACACCCTGATCGTAAGACCTCTCACTCTATACACCCTGAACACCCCTGCGTAAATACCTTCCCTATTACACCCTAACACCCTGCTCATTACCTCTCCCTATACAACCCTAACACCCTGCTACGCATTTATACCACTGCCTTCGCGGTATACTACTCCCATACACCCGTAACACCTAGCTCGTGACTCCCTATACAACCCTAAACCACCTGCTACTAATACCTCTCCCAGGAAGACATCCGCATAAACCGGACATACACCCACACCCTGCTTACTAATACCTCTCCTATACTACCCCCCCCCAAACACCCTGCTGCTAATACCGTCCCTATATACAACCCTAACACCCCCGCTACTAATACCTCTCCCTATACCACCCACAACCATCCCGTCTGTTCTAATACCCTCATCCCCTTGATACCCCCTAACCTCCCCTTCTGCCTAATACACTCTATAAGGGAATAACGGGGATATTTTGGCTCGAAACCAAGGAAGTTGTGGGCAAACCTGGGAAGCACGGTGTAACTCAATCACACCCCATTGTAGCGGCAATCATGCCTGACTCGCCGGGAAGAATTAAACGGACTACCGGCAATGTTGGCCCCCGTAACTCTGCAAACCAACAATAATGCTTTACAACCCCAAATTTAGATGTCACAGTTCTATGGCTAAGGGAACATGACGGATACAAAACAGGGACATAATTTTTATTTTCAGCATGTAAATTGTCCCTGGCTGATAAAGGTACCCAAGGGACCCCACAGGTTCACGTGGTCCCGCGGGGCTTACCTTTATTTAGAAGCCTGGTTTACCCCTCCCGTCACAGCAATCCCTGCGTGCCTTCTGTAAAAAATGCTTTCCACTTGACAATTTGTTTAGCATTAACAGACCATATATTAAAAGGCCATCTGTCTCAGTACACGATCCCGGATGGGTACCCAACCACCTTCTACACACTCCCCAGCCCGCATTGCAAAACGTGTGTTATTCAGTCTTGCCCTCGTGGGACAGTGTGTCAGCGGCCTATACTAACATCTAGATAAGGCTCATTCTACGCTGCACCCGTGATCAGTCATCTCGGTCACCCAGTTCCGAAATAAACAGTAAAGCACAGATATGGTGGGCCACCATCCCAGTTAAATCCATGCTGGCCGGGACCCTTGTAAATGGCTGTCATTTAAAAGTTCAATAAGACACATTGGGCGAGGCTGTCCAGGATGCGAGTACTCTCCGCCTAGTTTATGTGACCGCTTGTTAATGAATTGCCAGCCTTTTTTACACAGCCCCCCCTCGTACCCCCCCCCCCACCCCCCCAGCTCTTACTATCCTTGGAGGTATCCCCACCTGGCCCCTTGGACTTGTTCCCTTCCGTTTTGAAGATTCCAGCAGGACCTTGTTCTCTTGCAAAACTGCGCCCTACCTCTTCCCATTTGCATGGTGGCCACCCCCATCTGTGGTTGCTAACCCTTCCCCTCCTGCCTTGCGGTGAGGCTGAGCCGCAGTAATGAAGTTGCCTGCTATAAAACTTCTCCCTTTGCACGCTCGCTCTTCTGTTTTTAGTGATTTCCCTTACATACCTTAAAAAAAAATCCCATTCATTATTGAATGGGCCATTCTCTCTTGTGCTGGGCCTTTGCCATCTGATTATTTGCTTACATGTATAGGGACCCTAGAAACTTATTAGGGATGTGTCCAAGCACAGGATTGCTACAGAAGCAGCAGCCAACGGAGTGGCATCCCAACTATTAATTCGATCTCTAAAACTGTTCTGCTTCCGATACCAATGCCACGGGATGATGGAGTCGGGAGTTACACTACCAAGGACATCCGTAGAGTTCCACCTTTGATCAATGCTAAACTGGGTGGGATCCTCAACCTATTTATAATTCCTTCTATTTATCCGATGTAAAGAATGAAAAACTCCAGTGACACTTTTGAAGATTTTTTTTACATGCCAGTATTTAATGTCAGAGGCCACAAAAACGGAGATCTTGGGAATTAAATACGTATTGTTTATTTGGGACATTATATGGTAAAACAAAGGTATACACCGGTAACTTCCACTTGTCATATGAAAGAGGACTTAATATCAGACCACAGAGTTACTATAAAAGAAGGCTGCTGTTTGATTGGGATATTCTGTGCTAAACAATATAGAGAAGTGGAGAGGAGCTTTTTACAAGCAGGTAAGTACAAGATGACACAAAAAGACCGTTTCATTCAGAATGCAATTGCTGCTGCGAAAATGTGTATTTAATACATTTAAAAAATCACTGTGCGTGTTTCATGTCAGCTGTATCAGAAAATCCAGTGCATGCAAGAGCAGCCATCCGGTGCAGAGACTGGCCGAGGGGCAGAGACGAAAGGGAGAGGAGCGACAGACGGAGCAAGACGGAGCCGCACGGGCAGAGAGAGGAGCCAGCACGGGCGAGAGACGGAGCCAGCACGGGGCAGAGAAGGAGCCAGCACGGCAGAGGCGGGAGCCAATGCACGGGCAGAGAGACGGGAAGCATCACGGGGCAGAAGACGGGAGCCAGCACGGTGGAAGACTAGCACGCAGAGGGAGCCAGCACGGGCAGGACGGAGCGACTGGCAGAAGACGGGATCCCACGGGGCATGAGAGACGGAACCAGCACGGGGCAGATAGACGGGAGCCGAGCACGGGGCAGAGAGACGGGAGCCGCACGGTGGAGAAGCGACGGAGCCAGCACGGGGCATAGACGGGAGCCGGCACGGGTCAGACTGAGCGGCAACTGGGCAGAGACCGGGAGCCACACGGGCAGAGAGTGGCGCCACAGGGCAGCAAGAGGGGAGCCAGCACGGGCAGAGAGACGGGAGCCGCACGGGCAGAGAGACGGGAGCCAGCAACAACCGGTCAGAGACGGGAGGCCAAGCACGGGGCAGAGAGACGGGAGCCAGCACGGGCAAGCGAGGGAGCCAGCCACGGGGCAGAGAGAGGGAGCCAGCACGGGGCAGAGAGACGGGAGCCAACAAGCACGGGAGAGAACGGCGCAGCCATCGGCACAGGGGCAGAGACGGGACCAGCACGGGGCAGAGAGACGGGACCCGCCACGGGGCAGAGACGGGAGCCACGGGGCAGAGAGACGGAGCCGGCACGGGGCAAGAGACGGAGCCCAGCACGGGGCAGAGACGGGAGCCGGCCCGCAGGGCAAGAGACGGGAGCCAGCCACGGGCAGAAGACGGACCAGCAACGGTGCGAGAGACGGAGCCAGAGACGGGAGAGCCGGGAGCCAGCACGGGGCAGAGAGACGGGAGCCAGCACGGGCAGAGAACGGGATCCAGCACGGGCAGAGAACGGGAGCCAGCACGGGGCATAGAGAGGGAGCCAGCACGGGCAGAGAGACGGGAGCACGTGCACGGGGGCGAGAGACGGGGGCCATCCGGGCCCGGCAGAGAGACGGGAGCCAGCACCGGGCAGAGACGGGAGGACCAGCACGGGGCAAGAGAGACGGGACCAGCAGGGGCGAGTAGACGGAGCCGCACGGGGCAGAGAGACGGAGCCAGCCGGGGCAGAGAGACGGAGCCGGCACGGGGCAGAGACGGAGCCGGCACTGAGGCGCAGAGACGGGAGCCAGCAACGGGCAGAGAGACGGGAGCCAGCAACGGGGCAGAGAGACGGAGCCACGGGCAGAAGACGGGAGCCAGCACGGGGCAAGAGAGACGGAAGCCACGCACGGGCAGATGAGGGGAGCCACGGGGGGAGAGAGAGGGGAGCGCGCACTGGGCAAGAGAGGAGCCGGCACGGGGCGAGACGGGAGCCGCACGGGCAGAGAGACGGGAGCCGCACGGGGCAGAGAACGGTAGCCGGCACGGGCAGAGACGGGACAAACGGCACGGGGCAGAGGACGGAGCCGCACGGGCAGAGAGAGGGGAGCCAGCACGGGTCAGAAGGGGGCCCGCACGGGGCAGAGAGACGGGAGCCAGCACGGGGCAGAAGACGGGAGCCGCACGGGGCAAGAACGGGAGCCTCCGGGCAAGAGAGGGAGCCGGCACGGGGCAGAGAAGGGAGCCAGCACGGGGCCAGAGAGAGGGAGCCCAACGGGGCAGAGAGACGGGAGCCGGCACGGGGCAGAGACGGGAGCCGGCACGGGGCAGAGACGGGAGCCGCACGGGCAGAGAGACGGGAGCCAGCACGGGAAGAGACGGGGCCAGCACGGGGCAAGAGACGGGAGCCAGCACGGGGCAGAGAACGGGAGCCAGCACGGGTCAGAGAGACGGGAGCCCGAGCACGGGGCAGAGAGACGGAGCCGGCACGGGCAGCAAGGAGACGGGACCGGCACGGTCAGAGAGACTGGTATCGCCGGCAACTGGGCAGAGAGACGGGAGCCTATCACGGGCAGAGACGGGAGCCGGAGAACGGGAGCCACGACAGCGGGGCAGAGAGAGGGAGCCACACGGGCAAGAGTGGAGCCAGCACGGGGCAGAGAGACGGGAGCAAGCGGACGGACGGGGCAGAGAGACCGGATGCCGGCACGGGGCAGAGAGACGGGAGCCGCCACGGTCGAGACGGAGAGAGCCGGCACGGTGCAGAGACTGGATCCACACGGGACAGGAGACGGGAGCCAGCACGCAGAGAGACGGGAGCCGCACGGGGCAGAGAGACGGGAGCCGAGACGGGGCCGGCACGGGGCAGAGACGGGAGCCAGCACGGGACAAGACGGAGCCGGCAGAGACGGGGCAGGAGAGGGCAAGGTAGCACGGCACTGGGCAGAGAGCGGAGCCGCACGGGGCAGAGAGACGGGAGCCAGCACGGGGCAGAGACGGGAGCCAGCACGGGGCAGAGACGGAGCCAGCACGGGGCAGAAGCAACGGGAGCCGCACGGGCCCAGAGAGACGGGAGCCAGCACGGGGCAGAGACTGAGATCCAGCACGGGGCAGAGAGACGGGAGCCAGCACGGGGCAGAGACGGAGCCAGCCGGGGCAGAGAACGGGAGCAGCACGGGGCAGAGACGGTAGCCACACTGGGCAGAGAGACAGGAGCCAGCACGGGCAGAGAGACAGGAGCCAGGCACGGGGCAGAGAAAGCGGGAGCCAGCACGGGACAGAGAACAGATTCCAAGCACGGGGCAGAGAAACGGAGCCAGCACGGGCATAGAAACGGGAGCCGCCCGGGGCAGAGAGACAGGACCTACACGTGCACAGAGACGGAGCAGCAAGGGCAGATACCGAGCCACAGGGGCAGAGAACGGGAGCCGGCACGGGGCAAGAGACTGAGCCAGCACGGCAGAGAGACGGAGCGGCACAGGGGCAGAGAGACGGTGCCGGCCGGGGAGAGACGTGAGCGCACGGGAGAGAGAACGGAGCCCGCCGGGTCAGAGACGGGAGCCAGCACGGGTCAAGAGACGAGCCGGCACGGGGCAGAGAGACAGGGAAGCCGGCACGGGACAGAGAGACGGGAGCGCACGGGCAGAGACGGGAGCAACCAGCGGGGCATGACTGGAGAGCGGGAGCCAGCACGGTGCGATATACGAGAGCCAGCACGGGCAGAGCGACAGGAGGCCAGCACGGAGGCAGAGAGACAGCGAGACCAGCACGGGGCAGAGACGGGAGCCAGCACAGGGGCCGAGAGACGGTGAGCCGGCACGGGGCAAGAGACGGTGATACCGCGCACGGGGCAGAGAGACGGGAGCCGGCACGGGGCAGAGAGACATGGCCAGCACGGGGGCAGAGAGACGGAGCCAGCAACGGGGCAGAGACGGAGCCAGCACGGGCAGAGAGACGGGCAGCCGCACGGGGCAGAGAGACTGAGCCACTCACGGGGCAAGAGACAGGAGCCAGCCACGGGCCGAGAGACAGGATGCCAGCACGGGCAGAGACGGGAGCCAAGCCGGGCAGAGAGACAGGGAACCAGCACGGGGCAGAGAGACAGGGGCCAGCACGGGGCAGAGAGACCGGGGAGCCAGCACGGGCAGCAGACGGAGCCACAAGCGGGCAGAGAGAGGGAGCCAAGCACGGGCAAGAGACGGACGCCAGCACGGGGCAGAGAGACGGGACCAGCACGGGGCAGAAACTGGAGCCAGCAACGGGACAGAGACGGAGGCAAGCAGGGAAACGGAGCCGCACGGGGCAGAGGAGACGGGAGCCAGCACGGGCCAGAGAGACGGGAGCCGGCACGGGCAGAGACGGAGCCAGCACGGGACAGAGAGACGGGAGCCGGCCCGGGGCAAGAGACGGGAGCCGGCACGGGGCATGAGACGACTAGAGCCGCACGGGGCAGAGAGTCGGGAGCCAGCACGCGTCGGCAGAGAGACGGGAGACCGGGCACGGGGAGAGAGACGGAGCCGGCACGGGGCAGATACGGGAGCCAGCACGGGGCAGAGAGACGGGAGCCAGCACGGGGCAGACGGGAGCCAGCACGGGGCAGAGAGACGGAAGCCACGGCAACGGGGCAGAGAGACTGGAGCCGGCACGGGGCAGAAGACGGGAGCCAGCACGGGGCAGAGACGGGAGCCAGCACGGGGGAAGAGACGGGAAGCCAGCACGAGGGGCGAGAGACGGGAGCCAGCACGGGCAAAGAAGAGACGGGCGGCCGGCACGGGGCAGAGACGGGAGCCGCCGGGCAGAGAGACCGGGATGCCGGTCAGCACGGGCAGAAGACTGGAGCCGCACGGGCAGAGAGACGGGAGCACGGCACGGGCAGAGACGGGAGCCACACGGGGCAAGACGGGAGCCGCACGGGGAAGATAGACGGGAGCCAGCACGGCAGAGAGACGGGAGCCGCATGGGCAGAGACGGGAGCCGGCAACGAGGGCAAGAGAGACGGGAGCAGCAACGGTGCAGCGAGACGGGAGCCAGCACGGGCAGAGAGAGGGGAGCCTAGCACGGGGCAAGAGACGGAGCCAGCCACGGGGCAAGACGTAGGACCGCACGGTGGCGAAGTAGAGGGAGAGCCCACGGCAGAGAAGGGTAGCCACACGGGCAGAGACGGGGCCGCACGGGGCATAGATACGGACAGCCACGGGGCAGAGACGGGAGCCAGCCGTGGGCAGAGAGACGGGACCGCTCCACTGGGCAGAGACGAGCCAGCACGTGGAACAAACCAGAGAGACGGGAGCCGCACGGGCCAGAGCCGTGGAGCCAGCACGGGCGAGAGACGGGAGCCGGCACGGGGCAGAGAGACGGGAGCCGGCCGGGGCAGAGAGACGGGAGCCGGCACGGGGCAGAGAGACGGAGCCGGCACGGGGCAAGAGACTGGAGCCGGCACGGATAGGCAGGACCTCACGGGGCAGAACGGGAGCGGCACGGGCAGAGAGCGGACGGGTAAACGGCCAGCACGGTGCAGAGAGACGGGAGCCGCACGGGCAGAGAGACGGGAGCCACACGGTGCAGAGAGAGGGAGCCAGCACTGGGGCAGAGAGACAGGAGCGGCACGGGGCAGAGAGACGGGAGCCAGGCACTGGCAGAGAGACAGGGCAGCCGAGAGAGATCCAGCGGGGCTAGAGACGGGAGCCAGGCACGTGGCAGAAAACGGAGCCAGCACGGGGCAGAGACGGCGCACGGGGCAGGCCGGGCGAACGGGGCAGAGAGCGGAGGCCAAGCACGGGCAGAGACGGGAGCCTCACGGGCAGAGAGACTGAGACCGGCACGGGGCAGAGAGAGGGAGCGCGGCACGGGGCAGAGAACGGGAAGCCAGCACGGGCAGAGAGACGGGAGCCGCACGGGGCGAGAACGGGAGAGCTGGCAGAACGGTCATCCGGGGCAGAGCACGGTAGCCGCACGGGGCAGAGAGACGGGAGCCAGCACGGGGCAGAGAGGACAGCCAGCACGGGGCAGAGAGACGGGAGCCGGCACGGGGCAGAGAGACGGGAGCCGGCACGGGGCAGAGAGACGGGAGCCAGCACGGGGCAGAGAGACGGGAGCCGGCACGGGGCAGAGAGACGGGAGCCGGCACGGGGCAGAGACGGGAGCCGGCACGGGGCAGAGACGGGAGCCGGCACGGGGCAGAGCTCCATTAACTCATTGCAGTTACGTTTGCTGTGCTAAGGAACACTGAAACCCCACTTATAAGGGAAACCTGTAAGTATCTCTGTAAGGGGGTTTCACCTTCACTGATCCACAAAGATAGAGAGTCTAAGAACAATATATATTTTTAAATACTCCTACAAAAACTGTTGCTTTAACGAACAAGAAATAGATCAATAAATCAGACTGTTATACACAGAAACAGATGTTAGGATTTGTTATTTAAGAATAAGCAGTGCTTGCAGGAAATGTGCAAGATGGTTACTGTGAGCCAAATGGCCTATATACCACTGGTCTCTCCAGACTGGAATGGGTTAAGATTTAGGAGGAATCCCCCCCCCCCGCTCCATGCTTTTTGCCGCTCTGCTTTTTTCATTGTACTCCAGTTTCATCTCGCGTTACTCGCTAAGTAACGTGTTAGAGATGCACATCTCAAAATCCATAATGTTAGCCTGTGCGCTAAATATTTCATCATGTGTCAGAAAGCAGCACGCCCAGCTCAGCACTTTCCATTCCCGCGGGAGCTAGGATTTCAATGAAAAGCACGACACTCCCGGATAAAGGACATGGCGGATGCTTGGCCTTCCACATGTGGGCTTCTAGACACTAAAACCTTATTTCTGAGCAAGCCGGGGCCACAAATAAAACCTGCGATTCCCTTCACTGCAAATGGGGGTTTCTACATTAATAGCTCGCTGAATGAATAGAAGAGCACAAAACTGCCTTCCCTGATCAGACACTTTTCATAGGTACATTTCCAGCCGACAGCCCAGAATGCTCAGGGATATTACATAAAAACTCTGTGATGGAAAATTGTAACTGGCTTCAGAAAGAAATGCAGAGTCCTACGTAGAGAGGATGAACCCCCCAGAAGAGGAATTGTATGCTCTGAGACACTTTGTCCAGGTGAGCAAAGGCAAAGCCCAATTCTTTATGATCCACCCTGGGCCCATGCAGAATAATGCACAGGCTTACAGATTTAGGACACCCTGCTAATGTGCACAAGATCCTCGTATTACTACCCTCAGCACACAGAAACGGAATTTGCTAAACACGCACACAATGAGAGAAACACACAGACACACACACAGACACACACACACTGATCACGAATCAGAGGAAATTATCATCCGATTTGCACAAGCAGTTCACCGCATCGGTATCAATGTATTTCCTTGGTAAGAAGAATGAGCCTGTGAAGATGAAAGAGCGCTGTAGAGAAAATGATTGGTATTACTATGTATATACCTGCTCTCCCTCCCTTCTTCCACAAGGCACATTTAATTGCTGTCAACGCTCCAGATATCAGAACCCTTCTTACACTGAGCCTGTTCTCACCGGCGAGCAGCGAGGAAGGAGCAGCTATCTGGATACCTGGGGTGTACATGATGGCTGCCTGACCTGAATACTGATCAGGGACATTTTTACCATGTACAGATAGACCGTCTTTAATGAGAAGAAACAGAGCGCATATCTTGTGTACCACACAGAAATGACAAGCCAAGTAAACCAGATAAACCCTGCACTTTGTGCGAAATGTGTGACGCAGCTCACAGCCATCGTGTGTACACGTGTACACGTGTACACACACACAATTGAAGTGTTATTTTAGAATGCCTTGCCAGCCATGTCCTATTTAAAGGGGCCCCCAGCTGTGTCAGGCTGACGATTAGCTGCATCCAATGGTCTGTGCAACAAAAGCTTTGCGGTGACTGTCAGGGGCGCTCCCCAGCACAGCACTGCAGGCTATTGTGATGCCTTTCAATTTACAGGAGCAACGTAGCGGCAGAGTATCAATGCACAACACACACAGGGAACAAAACCAGGGAACACCAGGATATCGGGGTCTGGTCAATGCCTAAGCACCCAGGAGCTGGAGAGCCTGTTTGCACATTCAAGACAGACAGCAGTGACGTTTGCAAACGTGAAATGCGGGAGTGCAGCAATAGGAGTGTTGCTTGCATGATGCAGTAATATTGCTGCGTGGATGATGCAGACACAAAGCCCCGATCCAGGCAAGGACATGCCCCCTCCCTTAGTAGCCCCGCCCCCGCCCAGTGCTCCTGCTCTAACAGATTTGCTGGACAGCCGAGGGAAACTTAGAATGTCCATAATTTTGGAGGTGAATCACACTGGAAGCTCAAAATAGTTGCGTTGACCTACAAATCTGCAGCAGAATGTCCAGTGAAAGTTTGGCTGTGCTACATGGTGCCGTTTCTGAGATTTCGATGCTTTGGACATACAAACAAACAAACGGAATCCAGCTTAGAATGATAGTATATAGTATACAGTAGATGACACCGCGGCAGTAGGTTGGTTATGCAGCTGAATATAAGTTTCACACCTCTTGCTCCTTTACCAAAGACCAGGTTAAGGGAAACATTACATGCCAAGGACATGATCCTGTTTCGTATAGATATTGTTAGGGAAACAAAGTGGCAGCGGTCAGTGTGTGTGGTCGAGCTCAAGGCTGGACAGGGACAGGCTCCATCTTGGATCGGGCATTCAAGCACCAAACCCTCCTAGGACCAAAGTGAACTAA
This sequence comes from Ascaphus truei, assembly GCA_036426205.1. Lineage (NCBI taxonomy): Eukaryota > Metazoa > Chordata > Amphibia > Anura > Ascaphidae > Ascaphus > Ascaphus truei. Next base: position 23,805,060 of record CM071579.1, read on the forward strand.
TTCCGATGCCATATTTGCGGGGTTTTATTTGGGTAACTGACACCTTTTTTTTTATTGTATTTTCTTTTTTCCATAGACTTGGGAGGGGTTTGACTTCCTCTGGCTGCTCCCTTTTGTCTGATGTCACTGTGTGATGTCACTGTGATCAGTGGCGGATTTTGCTTTCTGCCGCCTGTAGGCTGGGGGGGGGGGGGCGGCCTTCCACTTCAGCGTATGACATCACGGTGTTGCGTTGTCATGGCAACTGACGCAGCATTGTCATGACGAGGCACCGCTACAGGAGAGGGCCTGCTACAAAAAAGGTAAGACACACAAACAGCCTCTGTAGGATATAACAAAGAATAGATGATCAGGTCCAGCCACTTGGGATGCCCCTACCTGGGGCCTAGAGCAATACAAAAGTTTCACGTGGGTGCGGAGACAAAAAATCTGCTTAAGATACCATATGGTAATCATGAAAAAATGGAGTCAAGCGCCCCAAAAATAGCGAGAATTCAATGGGAAGCAAAAAAGGTCATTTTAATGATTTAATGAAGTCATAGCAGCATCCAACGTTTCGGGGCATACAAGACCCTTCATCAGGGATCCCTGAGGAACTAAGCTGCCTGCCAGTGTGGGATTGCTGCCTTATATGCACACGGAGAGTCTTACTTCCCCTATTCCAAGCAGGTAATAAGCTCTCCGGGGTGAGGACCCCTCCTTCTGCCTGTGCTGATCTCAGAGAGCGGCCACTTCTGTTTGGAGCAGGAACAGCGTCAGTGTCAGTGCATCTGCGTTTGTGCGTCAGCGTTTGTGCGTCAGTGTCAGAGCGTCAGCATGTGCGTGTCAGTGCCTCAGTGGTAGTGTTTGTTCGTCAGTGTCAGCGCGTCAGTGTAAGCGTTTATGCGTCAGTGTCAGCGCGTCAGTGTAAGCGTTTGTGCGTCAGTGTCAGCGCGTCAGTGTCAGCGCGTCAGTGTAAGCGTTTGTGCATCAGTGTCAGCGCGTCAGTGTAAGCGCTTGTGCGTCAGTGTCAGTGCATCTGCGTTTGTGCGTCAGCGTTTGTGCGTCAGTGTCAGAGCGTCAGCATGTGCGTGTCAGTGCCTCAGTGGTAGTGTTTGTTCGTCAGTGTCAGTGCGTCAGTGTAAGCGTTTGTGCGCCAGTGTCAGCACGTCAGTGTAAGCGTTTGTGCATCAGTGTCAGTGCGTCAGTGTAAGGCTAGCGTTTGTGCATCAGTGTCAGCGCGTCAGTGTAAGCTTATCAGTGTAAGCGTTTGTGCGTCAGTGTATCAGCGCGTCAGTGTAAGCGTTTGTGCGTCAGTGTATCAGCGCGTCAGTGTAAGCGTTTGTGCGTCAGTACGTCAGTGTAAGCGTTTGTGCCACAGTGCGTCAGTGTAAGCGTTTGTCGTCAGTATGTAACACGCACAAACATAAAACTGGTGAATTCTGGGCAGAAAACCTTTGTAAAAAAAGATAAGGCATGGGCTGTATATTACATCTATTTCTCCCCAAACGGGGATTTCTTGGCCAACGTTTGCATAATTTGGTGAGTTTTACGAGGACTTGCTCAAACTCGGTAATATTGGTATAATGATTTTTTTTTAAAAGGATTGAAGTTAACATTTTCAGTCTTTCAAGTGCCAAAAAGCGAAGAATTTTACACGTGCATTTGTGACCTAAACTGGGACATTCACACAGCGGTAACGTTAGGGCTCACAAAATGCAGATTTGCAAACATATTAAGGCAAATTTCCCTCTTGTTCTTTGGTTACACGTGGTCAGTTAAATCAGAGGTGCTCAACTCCAGCACACAAGCCCTCCCCCAATAGGTCAGGTTTTCAGGATATCCCAGCTTCAGCACAGGTGGCTCAACCAGTCCCTGCTTCAGCACAGATGGCTCAATCAGTCCCTGCTTCAGCACAAGTGGCTCAGAGACTCAATCTTTGACTGAGCCGCTAATTGAGTCACCTGTGCTGAAGCTGGAATATCCTGAAAACCTGTCCTGTTGGGGGGAGGGGGGTGAACCTGAGCCCTCTCTGGGTTAGAGGAAGACTGAACTGCTGCAGTGATGTGTTCCGTGGCATTTCTAAAAGGCAGCTTTGAAAAACAGCCACAAATCGTTTCACTTTACAAAAGCAAATTCAACCTGAATTTCACGCCATAGAGCCCTGGCGCTACTAAAAAATGCAGTGCGTCCGTGACCTCTAATAAAAGTGTGAGAACGACATGTGTAAGGAGAGTTATTGTGTGCAGCCCTGTATGCCTAGTTTTATTGTTTATATAAATATTTATCAAGAATAAAAAAAGAAATCAAATTCCTACCTACTAATCCTCAGCATCGTATCTTCCCAGGCGGCGAATGGCGTAGATAAACGGAAACGTATGACTTCCCCGTTTGCTTGATCAGATTAATCGCAATCTCCCATGGGTGCTTTGTAATAATTCATGCTGCCTGTTATATCACATCCACCCCCTGCCGAGCACCAATTTCCTCTCCTCGTCCCCTTCTCATCAGTGAGATGCACAGAGAAGCCGTTTATTCCGTGTTTATCCGGCATTTAACTTACAGAAAGTACATCATTTCCAGCTTATCCCTTTACCGAAGCGTCGCTGAACTTCTAAAGATACGTAGTCTCACTATATATATACAGTGCGGATCTTCATCTAAAAAGAGGGGTTAAAACCTTAACCGCTGAATTTATATTAATTAAGCCCTTTAAAGTAATAGGAGACCAGGAATATTACTCGGGTAACCACATTGCCTTTGAAGTGGGTGAATCCTAAAGTCAGCTCCTTGGGACTTTGGGAAAGTTTCTTTATCTCCCTGTGTTTCAATATTAGATTGTAAGCTCTTTGGGACAGTGGTTTCAGATTGAACAATTCTATGTACGTTGCTGTGCAAAGTGCACCACGTAGTTAAGACACCACGTTGTTATTATTAATGCAGGGAATGGGTTAATTTGGAGAGAACCAGCCAAGCGTCTTCAGACCACTGGAGCGATTCCCCGACACTGTGTCAGTGGAAAGGAGGAGATTGAAAAGAGCAAATCAAGCGGCACAGGAAGAGAATACACAAGGAAGAATGTGTCAGATAACATAGGCACCAATATCGCAGAGCCTAATAATCCAGGATAAATAATGCATGGCTCCCCGTGTCCCCAACATCACATTCAGTGCCGGCCCGGGAGGGATTAAAGCTCCATGTTTTAGAACGTGTGTGCTCATAACTTTTAGAGGATTATGTATGCAGTACAATTTTGGGCACCACTCCATAAAAGAGACATTATGGAACTAGAGAGAGTGCAGAGAAGAGCCACCAAATCAATAAAGGGGCTGGCTAATCTGATTTATGAGGAGAGGCTAGCTAAATTAGATTTATTTACATTAGAAAAGAGCCGTCTAAGAGGGGATATGATAACTATAAACAAATATATTCGGGGACAATACAGGAAGCTTTCAAAAGAACTATTCATCCCACGGGCAGTACAAAGGATTCAGGGTCATCCCTTAAGGTTGGAGGAAAGGAGATTTCACCAGCAACAAAGGAAAGGTTCCCTTTACAGTAAGGGCAGTTACAGAGTGGGATTCATTACCCATGGAGACTGTGATGGCAGATACAATAGATTTGTTCAAATAAAGGATGGCATCTTTTTAGATAGGAAAGGTATACAGGGATATACCTAATAAGTAAACATGGGAAGGATGTTGATCCAGGGATTAATCCGAATGCCAATTCTTGGAGTCAGGAAGGAATTAATTTTTCCCCTTATGTGATATCATTAGATGATGTGTCACTGGGGTTGTGTGTTTGCCTTCCTCTGGATCAATATACTGTAAGTACAGATATAGGACAAAGTATCTGTTGTCTAAATTTAGCATAGGTTGAACTTGATGTACATATGTTTTTTTTCAACCTCATCTAATATGTAACACTTAACTATGCAACACTATATAAGACTATGTAACGCTATGTAACGCTATATAACGCTATGTAACGCTATGTAACACTATGTAACGCTATGTAACGCTATGTAACACTATATAACGCTATGTAACGCTATATAACGCTATGTAACACTATATAACGCTATAGAACGCTATATAACGCTATAGAACACTATAGAACGCTATATAACGCTATGTAACGCTATGTAACGCTATGTAACGCTATAGAACGCTATAGAACGCTATAGAACGCTATAGAACGCTATAGAACGCTATAGAACGCTATGTTACACTATGTAACGCTATAGAACACTATAGAACACTATAGAACACTATAGAACACTATAGAACACTATAGAACACTATATAACGCTATGTAACGCTATGTAACGCTATATAACGCTATAGAACGCTATATAACGCTATGTTACACTATGTAACGCTATGTAACGCTATGTAACGCTATGTAACGCTATGTAACGCTATGTAACGCTATGTAACGCTATGTAACGCTATGTAACGCTATGTAACGCTATAGAACACTATATAACACTATGTAACGCTATGTAACACTATATAACGCTATAGAACACTATATAACGCTATGTAACGCTATGTAACACTATGTAACACTATGTAACGCTATAGAACACTATATAACACTATGTAACACTATGTAACGCTATGTAACGCTATATAACGCTATAGAACACTATATAACGCTATGTAACGCTATGTAACACTATGTAACACTATGTAACGCTATAGAACACTATATAACACTATGTAACACTATGTAACGCTATGTAACACTATATAACGCTATAGAACACTATATAACGCTATGTAACGCTATGTAACGCTATGTAACGCTATGTAACGCTATATAACGCTATGTAACGCTATGTAACACTATGTAACACTATGTAACGCTATAGAACACTATATAACACTATGTAACGCTATGTAACGCTATGTAACACTATATAACGCTATGTAACGCTATGTAACACTATGTAACACTATGTAACGCTATAGAACACTATATAACACTATGTAACGCTATGTAACGCTATATAACGCTATAGAACACTATGTAACACTATGTAACGCTATGTAACGCTATGTAACGCTATAGAACGCTATAGAACGCTATGTAACGCTATGTAACGCTATGTAACGCTATGTAACGCTATGTAACGCTATGTAACGCTATGTAACGCTATGTAACGCTATATAACGCTATGTAACGCTATGTAACGCTATGTAACGCTATGTAACGCTATATAACGCTATGTAACGCTATGTAACGCTATGTAACACTATGTAACACTATGTAACCCCTCTTTGCTGCAATGTGGAAACAAATAAACTGTACCAGATTTCTAAAAAAAAGCCTAAAACCAAGCAATAGGAATTGTACTGACATTAAAGCAGCAGAACATGCAGCTCTGCACGGGTTGTGTTGTAATTATTACAGGATTGAAGCAGGGGGTCTCCAGAACTGAGCTGTGTTATTTTCCGTTCCAGGGTCCCCATGCTTTCAGAGATACCTCCGTAGGGGGTGCCAGTATCTCTGCAGCCAGGGAGCTTGCGTGCCCAACAAAATGGTGGCGTAAATATCCCGCGGGCCAATAGCAAGCAGTGACATCACAGCTTCCTATTGGCCCGCGTGACCCGTGCATTCAAACTTCACAGGGATACCGCCAGCACCTCTAGAGATAAGTATATATGGAAGCAGGGGGTCCCCGCAGCTGAAATTACCACAGTCCAGCTCCAGAGACCCCCAGCTTAAATCCCAATGAGGGCGAACCAGCTCCGTGACGTCACTGGCCCGCCCATAGACAAGCCCCCGGACGGCACGCGTACGAAGGCCAGGGCCCTCAGCCTCCGCACGCCTCCGCACGCCTCCGCACTCCTCCGCACGGCTGCTGTGTCTATGGACGCAGCTGTACCCGTAGTAAGGGATACATTGGCAGTCTCTTGCATAGCATTAGTAATACCCCATATCGAACGGGCCTTTCAGGAACACACTTCGGGCTTAGCAACCCGCAACTATGTACTGCATGCTCCTTCCATACTGGTGTGATCAGGATTGCATTAGGAACCTTCTGGTTGGGCCGGTCCAAACACACCCGGAGTTACCATGCCGAGAACTCCTATCGGGAGCATGCTGCATCCTCATCAACAGTCAGAACTCGGGAGAACCTGTTTCTAGAACATCGGGGTTAGACACCTCCCTTCTATCTCCCTACGGTGACATCACTGGTCACAATACAAGCGTGAGCCCACCTGGTTAACCCATTAACGCCGTTAACCCCTTATAGCATGAGTTGTCCCCGGAGAGGGAAGGGGGGGGGGGGTGCGCTAATGGCTCTAGCAGAGCAGTAAAACCGCCAGTAAAACCCCAGTGAGGCAGCCGCAGAGAACAGGGCACGTTAGTTAGTATACTTAAAGATGCATTTGTAAAACCATCCAGCATACGTGGGGTGAGAGGCCTTAAAGTGAGGGGGAAAGCAGATCGTTGCATTATAAGGCCGCGTTTATAGTGCCAGCGACAGCAGCAGCAACGTCACGGCAAAACAAATGCATTGCCGCCGTTGCGTGCACTTATAGTAAGCGCGACGCGACGGCGCAACGGATTGGTCGCGATCGCTGGAAGTCATCTCTATTTGATTTTCCAGCGACCGTCGCCAGTGCTATAAGCGGAGCCTACGTCACATTTCAACAGCAAAATGATTATTTGCTATGAAAGGAAGCGCTTTCTCTCTTCCCGCGCCAAGACACACGGCATTAATAATCATACTCTGATGTTATATAATGTTTATTATTACACACAGCAGCCGCCGCCGCCGGCCTCCTCGCCCTCTCCCCGGTGTCCCGTACAGCCGTCTCTCTCGCTGCCGGTCCGGGACACCGCGCGGGATCTCGTGCCCAGAGCCCCCCGCGCAGGAGGTTAAACCCCCGGGACGGTGTGCGATTGGAGATCTCCCCCAGAAATATTGGGGGACAGACACCGACGTTCGGAGACATTTTCTGTATTTCGTGCGCGGCGGAGAAGACGTCTTATATATTATACTACATAGTACAGTCATACAGGAGCAATCGTTATCTGTCCCGGAGAGCTGACAATCTAATTCTTGGTGCTTTCAGCACAGGAAGATAAAAGTTTTTCACTAAGATTAAACAGGCCGGTTTGAAGTTGCTGAGTTGGTATAGAACTGATTGGTGAATATAAAGGGGTCATTTCCCTGCACAATTACGTAGTATCTGCTTTCAAACTCATTGTCCCAGCTCAGTTTAGTTTTTTTAATTGTGTACTTATTTCTAAAAAAACATGTTTTAGCACAAAGCCTAAAATTAATATGGCTGCTAAGCCCCACTTAATTAATGACATCATTATACATCGAAGAAAAGTATCCAAGTAGCTCAATTTAAGACTGCGTCCCTGATAAGACCCTTTGTATTCTGCATGTAAAACTGTTCTGTGCTGCCTGGTGGGGTAAAGCAAGTGAGAAAATAGAGCAGGGGTTGCCACATGAACACTTTACTGCGAGCTATAGGCCTTTTTACAGAATAATGTAAATACAATTGAAAAAAAACCAGCTAGGAATAAAAACAGAAATAAACCTGGTAATCCGCTCTCGGGGGCATCATGCGGGGCTCACCTTTACAAACATGGGCGCATTTAAGATTGTATTGTATGTCTTCATTTATATAGCGCCATTAATGTACATAGCGCTTCACAGCAGTAATATACGTGGTAATCAAATAAATAACAGATAATATAAATAACAGATCATGGGAATAAGTGCCTCAGACATAAAAGTAACATTAAGGAAGAGGAGTCCCTGCCCCGAGGAGCTTACAGTCGAATTGGTAGGTAGGGAGAACGTAGAGACAGTAGCAGGGAGTTCTGGTAAGTGCGTCTGCAGGGGGCCAAGCTTTATGTATCATGTGTCCAGGATTATCCAGTGCTATTCATATGCTTCTTTAAGCAGATGTGTCTTAAGGTGGGTCTTAAAGGTGGATAGAGAGGGTGCTAGTCGGGTATTGAGGGGAAGGGCATTCCAGAGGTGTGGGGCAGTCAGTGAAAAAGGTTTAAGGCGGGAGAGGGCTTTAGATACAAAGGGGGTAGAAAGAAGATATCCTTGAGAAGAACGCAAGATGGCTGAAGTGCTTCATAATTAAAAATATATTTGTTACAGATACACAATATATATATATATTTTTTAAATTAACAAATAGAAAGCAGCAGAAACCCAAAAGAGAAGAAAATTAAGTCTGATGTTTCTGCAGCGCGGGGAAATCCATTTCTTGGAACAGTTACTCGCTAAGCAAAATACACACTTCAAATGTGTTTGTTTTTATTAGCGTAGTGACATCATTCCCCAACAACACACGGCTTTGTTTCTCTTCTCCCTCGGACTTGGAAGAGGGAGGAGGTGCAGAGGCGAGAGAAGTGTCAGGGGCCCCCTAATATCTATATGTGCCCCAGAATAGGTGGGACATTGTAACAAAACATCCTGCAATCCCACAGATGCTACCACGTGGCAGGGGTAGATCCCGGTGCTACTATTTGGGTAGCCCCATAGATTTCATCTTCGTGAGGCTGTAAACTTCTGCAGTACCGTGGCTACGGACGCCAACTGCATGGGACACCTTCTCTAACCATAAAATAATAGACAGGGCAGCATCACTATACATTAACTATACTCAAACATATTTACATTTCCAACAGTGAGGCTCCTCCTACTGCCACTCCCAGGAACCTGACCTCTAGAACCTCCAAGGCAGTCTTATATACCCTGATGGGGACAGCACTGATCACCACTGCCAAGTCACTCTTTGCCATGGGAAGGGAGAGGGGCATCTCACACAGGTAACCCATTAGGGCCATTAACCCCTTAACTCAATAGTAGTCAGAAAAGGGGGCTACATGTGACTGAAAACACTTTTCTTAATGCGGTTTTAGCCCTTCCAGTTAAAACTGCATACAGACCACTAGAATCGGCTTAGTGATGTATTGTAGCGCAGCGAGCTGGCTGTTCCTCACAGGACATGGAAGGAAGGTGCCCACAAGATGGGGTTGTTGCATGGTGAAGTGTTGGTATATGGCAAAGCATGCGTGGCAGCCCCTCTGGCAGGGTCACTTGGCTCCTAGTCACCCCTTTTGTCTTGCTCACTTCAGAGGTCAGTCTACCCAACCATCTGACTTATTTCCCCCCCCCCCCCCCCCCCTAACTTATTTCCCCCCCCCCCCCCCCCCCCCCGCGGATAGGGCAGCCTGCGTCCCATCCGAGGAGTTCCCAGGGGATGTAGGAGGAGCGGACGCAGGGTTCCCATCGTACTCAGCACTTCCATCTTCTCATTGGCTTCTCACAGATATCTACGCTCACCTTCTGTCACAGATGGGACCAGTTACCATTTAACCTCTGGCCTGCAGCCAGAAACAGAGAACTCCAACAGAAGGCTTCGAGCACCCTGCAGCACTGGGTGACAATGAAGAGATCTGAATATGAATGCGAATGATCCGCATGCGTAATGAAGTTGGGGGCAGGACACAGGTGAGTCCCGAGAGTTGCTCTACACCTGCTCATAACATTGACACCATAAGATGTTGAGTTTGCATAGTGATATACATACATACATACATACATACATACATATTCTCAGATAGTGTCCTGCAAGTGATGGGGATTCTTCTCTTCCAGGCTCGTATATCTCAGCCGCACTGTTACTTAGAGGAACTATCTGAGCTTCACCTGATGTTGCATATCTGGAACAGCGTCTCTCAATTGTCTTGCTTCTGTGGATAACGATCTATCCAGCATTTTTTTATTGTATGTAATGTCCCTGGCATGGCAATAAGGCACTCTGTTGGATTATATTCTGGAAAATATATCCACTGACATGTCTTTGTATCCGTTGCTGGCCAAAACTTCAAAGACTCTGAGGCGTCAACCAGAGCCCCTATGAGTTTACCATCTGTATTCTGGTTATAGATACAACAGGAGACACGGTGACTCTCCCAATGTCACAGATTGCTGGGGCTGCGCCGGCTGGTATGGTAACACAGTGACTCAAGGTTTTACTGCCGGACATATGGTAGAACGGCCCTGACCGTGGCTGTGTCTTAGTTCGTTTCTGTCAAAAGGCAAGCTTCATATGGGTGTAACATGGTGTTAATACGGGAGCATGGAGGACAAGCCATCAAAAGATCCGTTCTTCGGTTCAGTGTTTAGGAGGACAAACCATGAAAGTAGCTGTGGGAATACCGTAATTAGGGCTATTCTTTCAACTTAAACATCATATCCTGGAGACAATAAAGTAAAAATAAGCGTGAGAAGAACCCCGAAGAGAGATTTTTTTTTTTGGTAACTTATATTTTTATTTGAATTTTCAAAAAAAAAAAGGGAGGGGAAAGGTTTAAAAAAAGAAAAAGGAAAAGGGGAGGGGAACAACCATTTTGTATCAAAATTATTTACAAGCATCAACAATCACATTACATATTATACAATATCTTATACAATATCTTATAGACAACACATTCCACACAAAACACTCCCAAAATCAGCTCTTCCTGCGGGAACACCCCCTATCCGGCATCCCAGGGGTCCCAGGCCCTAGCATACTTCTCAGTAGTATGATTCAGGAACGAGGTGAGTTTCTCCATTAATTGGACATCACTAACCTTCTAATAACCTCTCTTCTGGAGGGCGGGAGCGGTTTTTTTCCATGCTGCTGCTGCAGCGCATCTAGCCGCCGTTAGAATATGCCGGATCTATTTGAATATATAGTGGTTCCCATCCTCAGTAGGTTGAGCCAGAATAATTAAAATTGGATCTAACGGAATCTCAACGTCCGTTACATCTTTTATTAACTTCAGAACTGTTCTCCAGTATGTCCGCAATACTGGACAACACCACCGGATATGTGCCAGGTCTCCTAGCTGTCCACATCCCCTCCAACACCTGTCCGAGGTCCCCGGGAACATCTGCTTTAATCTTTTGAGGGTGTAATACCAGTGTAACAAAATGTTATACATATTCTCTTTTGTTAGCGTACAGAGAGAGGTTTTACCCGCATTTCCCCAGATATCTTCCCAGTCCTCCCTCATTATTTCAGTCTGGAAATCCAGGGCCCGCTGGTCCATATATGGGAGAGAGATTGTTACCGTGTGTGTAAGACAGAATGCCCAGTCAGAGAGATTCATCGTGCCAAGTCAGATCCATTTAATAAAATAGCAAATCTGCCCTACCCGGGGTGGGTTTTTTCGCCCCCATCTGTGGCCTTTGGATTTTGCTGGTTTCTTGGCTCTCGCGCTACATCTGGTTTCTATAACTTACACGCACAGTTTTTTTTTTTTTTTTTTTAAATGTGGCATAAATAATAAAATAAACACCACATGTTTGACAAAGTTGACTTCAGGTTGTCAGATTGATGGGATCTAGACCAGGAAGATTGTGAAGCGAAGAGGAACAGCAAACTGCACAAATCAATCACATTGCAAATTGGTATAATAATAAAATCCAAGTAAAACAAACCGCGAGTGGAGCAATGTGGCAAGGAAAAGACTGAGAATATATCAAGATTACAATGTTTCGTTAAGTCAGGAGAAGCAGATCCAAAAAGCTCCACTATGTCTGTCACAATAACATGCAGCATGTCGGAGGTGCAGATCTTTGTAAGGTGCCTGTAAAAGAACGGGGTCAGTGTCCCAGCTTCCTAGAATATCCATGAACTATCCATGGGTATAAATGGAAAATATCACAGATACATTGACAGATTGGAAAATATGAAGGTTTAATATGAATACCAAAGACTTGGTTCTGGTACATCCAAACCCTCCCCGGGTTCTTATACATGGCTTGTGAAGAAACACTAGTGGAAACGTGTGTTCTCGAACTCTTTTGTTAAACAGAACACATCAGACCTTGGAACACTCACTGGTCTCCTGCGAGTCTGGCTGAGTTTGCGTCAGTCTCTCTGATATTTAGCACATCACCAGTCTGAGACTTTAATACCTGATGAAGGACCCTGAGAGGTTGGAGAGTTTGTAACATATCAACTACTTGTTGGTCCAATAAAAAGGTATCATACCCGCTACTCCCTCTCCCTCCTGTGTTAGTACATGGAAGGACCATCACGGCCCCCCCACCCTTCTTTGCAGACTTCAATAGAATCTGACTTATAAAAAATAAGTTGTACTTTTGCCATAAATATGCCATTTTATGGTTAAAAACCCCCCAGAAATGTCACAGATTATCATTTGGATCCGTCTACGGCAACATCTTGGTTATGTAACTGAAGCAAAAGCAGTAATAGGAGAATAGAAACGGCCCACAACATAATCACACAGCACCTGCCACCTTCCTTCTGACATGAACCACTTTTGGGTATCGGACCAGGACGGAAGCAGATAAGTGCACATAAATACTACAAACCCGCTTTGGAAATCGAATGTTTTTCTGATAAGATGTTAATGGCACAGGAAGAAACTTGTCTGGGTTACATATCTGTGCAGTGCTTTAAGTTACTGGATATTAAAGGGTATATACACAACTCACTCCTGGCATTCAGCACCCACTGAACTAACACTCGTTCTCCTGAGTTCTATCAGGACTATCTGCTCGGCTTTGGAAAGTTCACGTTGAGTCCAATTTAACTTGAACCAGGAGAATGTGACTATCAGCAAGATACATTCATTTCCCCAGCATCCCAAAAGAGTGAGCACAAATGGAACCCACAAACTTATAAAGACCTTTGTAAATAGTGATAGTTTTTATAAAATACTCTTGGAGAGCCCCACAGATTCCCACCGCGAGTAATCACAAAATCGAGAGTCAAAGGCAGGATAACATAAATGTGTGTGTATAAATGTGCGAGAGGAAACACCTACACGGGACCCTGTTAGGAAAGTAGATCCAATACCTCCTCTAAAGAACCCGGGATAAAATCAGTATTTATCCATATAAATACTCACATGTCCGCCATTAATTCCCGCCTGCTGATGCGCTCTGCGTCTGTGAATGCCCAAAGTGAATGGAAAAAAAAAAAAGAAAACTGGTAATCGGGCGCCATCATCCTCACTTAATGCCCGGGATAACCAGATTAAGAGATATAAGAATATGTTTAATTGGGTCATATCAAAAAATTGCTTTCCACAGCATTATGTGGCACTTTTTCAAGGAATTCCCAAACTGGTTATCGCAGGGGTTAAGTGACTGGTGGCGCCCGATGGTCATTTTTCTTTTCGTTTACTTAAGACTTCACCGTAGCTACTACACCACCATTAAAACCCGATCACCTTCTCAGAGTTTTGAAATGTTACAAAGTGTCAGCTGTGGATCAGCAGAGACCATTCTGGACTGGAGCAGAGTGGAGATGATACAGGAACCCCATGAGCGATACCTTTCTAGAGAAGAAAAACCCTCACGCGCTGAGGACAATGCTTACATCGCTCTCACAATAAGTGACAGCTCTCGGAGCACATTCTCATTTCAGGATTTCTACGCTCTTACGAGGCTCCGTGTAACAATGGGCACGAACAAAAAGGTGACACTGTGTGCTCATTTGCATGCCATTACCCAGAGTCCCTGACTACAGTGGAAGCACTGCGTGCTAGGAGAAACTGGGGAAAAGCAGGATTACAGACCTGTCTTAGAGGTGAATGTGCTCACAAGCGGTATTTTTTTTTTGCCATACACTATACGGTGGAGGTTTTTTGGCATTATGTGTGGTTGAAAACTCTTCCAGCTTCACATTGCACAGACAGTATAACCAGGCTCACACTGAGGAGAGCCAAAAGGTGGAGAAAGCTGGCTGTGAGTAGGCTTACTGGATCTACACTTCTTTAACTCGGGCTCTGTAACGCGACAGGCATAAGCTTGTAGAGATCCATGCAAAAATGGATAAGAAGCAAAAGGTGACACTGTGCTTATTTGCATATCATTACCCAGAATCCCTGACTACAGTGGAAGCATTGTTTACAAAGAGATAATGGGGGAAGGCGGGTGTGTGGACCTGTCAGAGACATGTGAATGTGCTCACTAGAGCGATTTTTTTTATTTGCTATATAGATATTCTTACTGGAACTTTTTGTGTCTATTTTTTTTTTTTTTTACTAAAAAGAATAAAACTGCTAATAATAAAAAAAAAAAGTGTTTGCTGTAACGGTGAAATTACAGATGTGTGTGCGCGTGTGTGTCTGTGTGTCATCAGTTACGAGGGGCCCGGGTGCAACCCTATCCCGAATCGAATGACTGAAGATGATGAATGAAGCAGCGAATTCTGGGGGGTCGCGTCCTGCCTCTGTTCCTCACTTATACTCCTTACAGCAGGGGCTCGCACTTTTTTTGCTGCGCCCCCCCTGCCTGCTCTCCTTTGTTGTGTCACCCCACGTTACCAAGGCAACCGTGACGTCACATGACGCCGTTGCCATGGTCACGCGTCCTGAAGCCGGCTGAATCCCGGTAAGTAGAGGTTGCAGAGGACTCGCACAGTCCCCCCCGCATTTAATGGGGAAGAGCGCGGGACCTCTGCAACCGCCTGCGCTCCCCCAGAAAAAAATATCTCAGGGGGGGCACGACGCCCAGTTTGCGCATCGCTGCCTTACAGAACAGAGAAAGTACTGATACTTCTTTATTACCAACCATACTCTGGAGAGGATTGTGTCATTGTTCTTTTACACGTTTACAGAAAGATATAATGTATCTCTTATCGCTGGGACATGGACCCAAACAATAAAAAAAACCTGCTCTCTCCACCAAACATTCCTGAGCGCAAACTGCACCCGATTTAATCAACGCAAAAACAACACAACATTTACAAACCAGCAGCATTGAGGAATCTACAATATCAGTATACACCAGTATACTCCAGGGTGGGGCACAACTCCAGTCCTGAGGGGCCACCAACAGGTCAGGTTTTAAGGCTATCCCTGCTGCAGCACAGGTGGCTCTGTCAGTCGAAAACTGCACCGCCTGTGCTGAAGCAGGGATATCGTTAAAACCTGGCCTGTTGGGGGTCTTTGAGGATGGCGGTTGCCCACCCCTGGTATACACCCTTTATAAAAATGATCGTCGCCTGCAATGAATCTCGGTACCACTATTTTTAGCTCTTCAAAAGGGCGCGAGGAGGAATCGTAAATAAAATCTATTGTAACCTCCTTATATGTGGAATTTATTGACTCCACTTGAGTGAGAGAGAAGGAGAAACTGCAGGAAAGCGTCTTGTTCAGAAAGGTCCCAGGGTCAGGAGCTGTGGCGTATAACCTGTGTTCAATGATTACAGGACTTCCTGTAAGGAGATGAGAGGCTGTTTGTAGGCTGCGAGGCCCACTTGTCTGTCACAGGCCTGTAAGGAGAGGAGAGGCTGTTTGCAGGCTGCGAGGCCCACTTGTCTGTCACAGGCCTTTTGCAGGCTGCGAGGCCCACTTGTCTGTCACAGGCCTGTAAGGAGAGGAGAGGCTGTTTGCAGGCTGCGAGGCCCACTTGTCTGTCACAGGCCGTTAAAGCAGTTGTTTTTTTCCCCCTCTTCACTCAGGGATCCTATTGACAAACACAAGGGCAAGCGGAGGTCACATCATCAACCCTTCATTCTGAGCTGGTGGGGACAGGTGGTAGATGTCACTAGCAGAGGACAGAGTGATGGATATCGCTGTGTGTGTGTGTGTGTGTGTGTGTGTATGTGTGTGTATGTGTCAGTATATGTATGTATGTGTGTCAGTATATGTATGTATGTGTGTGTGTGGGTGTGTGTGTGTTATTGTGTGTGATTGTGTGTGTACGTGTAACGCCCTTTCCCTACCCCCGAGGGAAGCAACAGATACTAGTGTTACGGTGCTAACCTGTTAGGCTTACAGAAGGCCTAAGCCTTCGCTCCTGGGGAGCCTGGTGCAGCGCCTCCACCCGTGAGGATCCCAGCGTAGGCCGTTTACTATGGTTCCATAGTAACAGGTAACAACAATAATAAGTAATTGTCCCCCCAGAATACTGATGATGCGATGGGCACCCAGACCCCGGTGTCCGGCAGAACAATCCCCACCCAATAGTACATGCGAGGGTAGCGCTACCCTCCCGCGTGTAATGTTGGTGCACGTGGGTACCTTCCTGGGTACACCAGGGTATTCCTTAGATAGGCCACATCTGTGATCCCATGATGCAGGGTCTCCGACACAATCCCCTCTCGCCATACTTCCGGTAGCACTGCGCGGTCGTTCCACCAGACCAGGGGAATCCTCCGCTGTGGCTCCATTGGTGTCGCTGGTTCTCTTTTCCACACACTAAAGGCGGCAAGTCCCTCACTACTAGCCAGCCCTACAACACTCCATTACGGTGAAGGGGAAACTAGCTGGGGCCTAGGGGGAATGGGTCTGGCCAGTCCATGGGCTTGACTAGCACCCTGGACACTACTGTACCTCTCCCTTTGCAGGCTCCGTCAGGACTGAGCATGCCGCCTTATAGTCTGCGGAGGAAATCCTGAACAGCCAGGACCTCCTCTTCTGGCAGCGCCAACCACAAGATGGCCGCTGCCTTACACATAGTCACAACATGGCCGATGCAACTCACACAAACCCTCCCGAGCGGCAGGATCACTGCCAGGGAGGAGGCAAGGGAGGGTACCCTGCTACATACACACACACACAGTGATACCATCACTGTCTCTAGGTGCTGGAATAGAGCAGCTATGGAACTTTCTAGCGTACAGAGAGTTGATTTCCCCTAGAGTAGCTAGTTCAGCTGCAGATAATCAGAATGAACAAGGAAATGTTAAGGCTGACACAGGGAGCTGCCATGCTGAGAGAGACCGCTGTTCCCAGAGAAGGGGGACAGAGAATAGTTCTCCCCAGCTGTGGTGGTTGGCACAATCCCCTAGATCCGCTGGACGGTGGTCGCGGAGTCTTAATTCCAGGAAGAAGAAGGAATAACACGAGACCGTACTGAAGCAGGGATGTCCTGTCCTTAACATTGAACTTAGAGAGGAGAGATTCTCTGAGCTCTCGTGGGTCTGTGCTCCCCTAAGAATGAAGGATGCCATACAGCACTGAAGTGGGGACATCCGGTCCATAACCTTGGAATTACAGAGGAGAGGTTCTCTGAGCTCTCGTGGGGCTGAACTCCCCTAAGAATGAAGGACGCGAGACCGTGCTGAAGCGGGGACGTCTGCTCCAAACCCTGGAATAACAGATAAGAGGAACAATATATTGCTGTGTGCAGAGACGGTATATGGTTTGCTATAATAGTACCTGTTTTGGGGTGTTAACCAGCCTAGCTGTCCATCCAGTTGGTAAAGGTTGAAGCTGATGTGTAGTCTCCTAAGAGGAGTAGACATTTGTTTTATGATTTTGTTTTGACAAAGGCCTCATGGGCTGAAACGCGTCAGAAGATCCGTCAGTACTACACTTTTGTTCAATAAAGTTTCATTAGTCACCAGTTCAGCCTCCCTTCGCTTCTTCACGACGGCTGTGCATCATTTCCTGCCTCCTGTGGGAGGAGTTCCTGTCTGCTGCTGTTCCTGATAGCACGCCGGGCTGTGGTTTATGCGACTCCTACCAGCGCAGTCAACGCCGGTCACGTGACCACCCTTCCCGATGTCACAGTTGCTTGAGGGGTTGGCGGCTCACCAAACTGCATCTCAAACGGAGGATCATCTTGCACGGTGCCATATACTTCATGAATCGTGAGTCTCTTTAACTCAACCTCATTAGTGCTCTTTGGAGAGCCAGTTGCTGGGAGAGACTATCACACCTATTTGTTCGAAGTGGCCGTGACTAATTTTAAGATTGCATTTTTCAGCATTACATAGCTATCAATTTTCTTCTGGAGCACTGCGTGGGTTAACCCCTGGTTCACCCGGCTACATGTTTACATCCTAAGAGGAGTAGACATTTGTTTTATGATTTTGTTTTGACTTAAAGGGACGGTGGGCCCGTTAGTGTATAATTTATCCTTGTAAATAAACCCCATATAGAGAAATACTATGTTTCCTGCCTAAATCTGGAACATAAGATCCTACACTATGACGGAGACATTATATATCTCAAATGGAAATATTACTGTATGCTCCTTTGCATGTCTTAGACAGGTCTGCAGCCCTGCCTTTCACCATTATCACCCAGCACACAGTGCTTCCACTGCAGCAAGGGATTCTGGGAAATGACATGCAAATGTTAGCACAAAGTGCCACCTTTTGAATCAAAACCATATAACATGGTCCCTTATAAGCTTAAGCTTGCTGCATGGTCACAGCTTTGAGCACAGCCTGGGTTAAGATGCATACCCAGAAAACCACCCACAGACAGCCGTCTTGACCTTAATGGGTCTCATCAGTGTGGGGTTGGTTATACTGGCTATGTAAAATGAAGCAGAGATAGGTTTCACCATACTCAGTTAAGTTATGGTGGGTGAAAAAAAGGGACAAAAACCCTTCATAGTAAAGAATATTGCAAATGGAAATATTACTGTATGATCACTTTTTTGAGCACACTTTGTTAGATTGTTTTTCCTGGTCTTCGACGGATAGATACACGCATGCGCACATGCACGCGCACCTTGTGCAAAGTGTTGTTTACTTCCTAATGGCGATTACACGCCTGCAGCTTCGTTCAGATAGGGCGCTCTGCAAGCCCAGGTGTCTCCAATGAAGAAAAAGTTAAGACAAGCGCACAAGCACATGCGAAACGCGTTGGGAATAACCCTACCCATCATTATGCTGTTCCATGTTTAGTTTGCTGGGGTGTGTCAGTGGTTAAAACTTTGGAGGCGGGGTCCCGGGGATCGGATATCCCCAATCCTATCGGCAACTCCGTCACAGCAATGCACGCCATGTGCTGCGCCTCCGATAAAACTCGCCCTCGCTTACCTACTTTTTTATGTTCATTGGTACTAAACAATTTACTATTTTGATACTTACCCCTGGTGCACCCGTCTCCTATATAATATACACACACACGCAGGTGACCTGACATGAATGAGCTGTAAGGTATCGGCTGGTGCTGGAAGGGGTCTTATGGAAAAGCACTGCTGAGTAAATATGGCCCATAATGCTTTCAGCTTGTGCCCAGTGCCGGCACGGACTGTACTGTGGGTGAGCTGCGGAAACTAGAGCATTCAGCACAGAACCAGAGAGCAGGCCTATGAACCAGAAGAGAGGCTTAGAATTGTCACACAGGGCTGCTCATCTCCTATGCAGAAGGCTTAACTCAGAGGTCACGGGTGTTATTCATTAAACTCCCATTGAAGGCAAAGTGTACGATCGCCACTAACCCCCTATGACTCCCAAAAGCACGAAGCAGTCTAGGACTTGTAAAGACACGCAGACAAAAAAACCCACCTAATTACCTAGCCGTATTTGAAAGTCATGCCAGTTAATAATAGCACTGCTTTTATATACCAGAGATACAATAAAACTGGGGAAAAAAACTACCCCGGGATATGCTGCTCTCTGCTGCTTTGTGCAGTTATCCAGCAAAACGCCCCAAAAGTCAAATATTATCTCTAAAACATAAAGCTGCCGGAGAGTTTCAGGATGGAAGCTCCGTGGTCTGGGTGGATAAGGGAAGAGAAAAACACACATTTCTGCCACAAGAGTGTGACGCTGAAGTGGAAGGTGGTTGTGCCAGGAAGAGATGCATCATTCTGAGCTCTGCTCAATGCCTCCGACAGCAGCAACAAGGGAGACATTCACCCAATGAGCTCGCCATTTATCTCCTCTGGAACATTTCCTCCTTGTTAGACAAATGCACAATGATTTGGGCCGAGGGCGGGAGCTGGGCCTTATTGTCCGGGGCTGTGAGAAAATGCCCATTTATATTCCAGGGCAGCAAAGATGTGAGACGTTGCAAGGACCCGATCAATGGTCCTGGGTAAAGTAGGGACAGGCTCCGATTCAGACCCGCTAACGAGGAGGGGTCTTGCTAAAGCAAGGACAATCCGTGCCGAGGGTGGTTTAATTAGCCGGAGAATCTACACCCGGTGACAAAGGAAGAGTTACTCAATAAGCGGTTTGCTGCTCAGCCACGTGACCCAACAGAAGAGGCTGCTCTGCTAATGAAATATACGAGAGCAACCAAATATATGGCCATGCACAGCCAGGAACCCTGGGCAGGTCAGGCCTTTGGTGTGGGTCCTGGTTGGGGCCGCTAAAATTTATATTGTCGACAATAAATCTGACAACTTTATTCTTTGGTCGAAGTGCGTAACAAAAAGTAGTTGTACTGTGTTTGAATGAAGTGGAGTGCAGGCATAAAAAGAACCTGCGTGTTATTTCTGCACAATGCTAAAAGGTTTATGCGACAGGAAAGAAAGAGGGGATGGTAAAAAGTGCCATTGTAGCTTAACAATACAGATTCCCTTCCTGTTGATTGTTTCCCGATAATGACACTAAACTTAGGCTAGGTCCATAGATAGGGCGACGGGCGCGCGTGATGTCACACGCACCTGTACTTGCAGAGATCCGTGGCCTGCAGTGTTGCGTAATGGGGGGCATGGCGAGAGTGTGCAGAGAGGCGTGCCTGTGACGTCATGTGAACGGCTCGCCCTCATTGGCTGAATCGCGCACGTGTCCAGGGCACGTACTGCGCACGCAACAGAGACAAAAGTTTGTCTCCGCACGCATCGCTCCTAACCACGCTCACGTGCCCAGACGCACGCAGAATGGATGCTCCAATTTACATTGTTTTGATCGCGCATCTCGCGCGCGATCAGCATGGACACGGCCTTACTGTATCTGAAAGCTCTTTGGTCACATTAGGGGGCCAACTCCAGTCCTAAAGAACCCCCAACAGGTCAGGTTTTAAGGATATCCCTGCTTCAGCACAGGTGGTTCAATCAGTGTCTCAGTCTTCGACTGCACCTGTTCTGAAGTAGGGATATCCTTCAAACCTGACCTGTCTTGAGCGCTCTGGACTTAAAGCACACCTCCCCCTAATAAAATGAGGAATTTTCCAGAGGACAGGAGTTTACATTCTGACAGCACGAGGTGTGAAGAGCCCACATCCCAGAAATACATACGGGGCTCCACATTTATTCAGCGTATGTATATCGCTATCCCAGACTAAGCGCTTGGCGAAACGTACGTCGGGGCTGTTTCCTTGTGTGCACTCTCTTAATACCTCCGTGGTTTCACCATTTACTTCTCCGTGGATCCCTGGTGGCGAAGCAGTGATCCAGCGGCCATCGGTGTCGGCATACTCCCAATGGTTTGTCCATCTGTTCAGGACTTCAGCTCTCAGCTGTGGCTAAGTATTGGCTCAGCCCTGCTCGAGTACTCCTACTCCTGATACAGCGTTAGGAACGTCGCCGATGCGCGTTTGACAGTGGAGCTGCTTTCATGAACTTACATCTATGGATTGCTTTTTCCTAGGAGGTTTATTATCACATGCGGATCTTATTTTTTATGTCTGGAACACTTAGTGCTCTTCACTGCTGTTACCATATTCTCAACCAGGTTCCCCTGTACCCCAGGTGTATGTTCGCTGCAGATTGAGGGTTGTATTGTTCCACCAGCTTTCTTTTTGACCGGCCTCATCACCCTCAATTGTGAATCATCAATTATTTTGGTGTCTTATTTGGCCCTATAGAGTGGCTTTCTTCTATCTAGGGGTGCAAGCATTATTACTATATATTTAGGAGGTACTAGAGATTGTTTTAACCATTTGTGATGTAATTATTAATAAATGTACTGTATATACTTTCGTATACCTGAGTGCTTTGAGGGATACTTTTTTCTTTTACGTACTGTATATCTTTATCTGTATAGCGCTGCCCATGTACACAGCGCTGCCCATGCACACAGCGCTGCCCATGCACACAGCGCTGCCCATGCACACAGCGCTGCCCATGCACACAGCGCTGCCCATGGTACACAGCGTGCCAAGTACCACAGCGCCACTGTACAAGCGATGCCCATGCCACAGCGCTGCCCATGCACCAAGCGCTGCCATGCACACAGCGCTGCCCATGCACACAGCGCTGCCCATGCACACAGCGCTGCCCATGCACACAGCGCTGCCCATGTACACAGCGCTGCCTGCATGTAACAGCGCTGCCCATGTACACAGCGCTGCCCATGTACACAGCGCTACCCATGTGCACAGTGCTTTACAGCAGTACTACACGCAACAAAATAATAGGACACATAAAGGGAATAAGCGCTACAGACATCAAAGTAAACATTAGGAAAAGGAGTCCCTGCCCCGAAGAGCTTACAGTCTAAGCATAGAACCTTAGTGTTAGCACCCATAGAAGGGTGTTTCTGGAAGTCAGTCATACTTAATACAGCTTTACATTGTAGTTACGAGAGGGAACTGCCACTTCAACCTGTACCAGGAGCCACATTTAACCCATTGCGGCTCAAGCATTGAACTGATGAAAGGATAATGTAATCGGGGGGGGGGGGGGGGGGAAGGGGCCGGGGGGGGGGGGGGGGTTTAGAAGGAGATTCCCACGTCTGATGCAGAGGACAATTCTCGTCCCCAGAGCACCTGGCTTTTAAGCGACTAATCCTGCTCGGATAAAGACTCAAACCCAAAGGCCAGAGCCACAGAAGGGGGCTCCGCTTCAGCTCACCTTTACTGCCATTCATATGAATGTTATCACAAGGTACCCGTACGAACGGGAGTAAAGTTGGGGTAAAGCTCAGCATCCTTTAGCCAACTCCAGTCCTCAAGGGCCACCAACGGGCAGGAATCAGGGATACCCCTGCTTCAGCACAGGTGGCTCAGTCGAAGACAGCCACTGATTGAGCCACCTGTGCTGAAGCAGGGATATCATGAAAACCTGACCAGTTGGGGGTCCTTGAGGACTGGAGTTGGCCGCCATTGCTTTAACGAATCTTAGCCCAAGTGTCAGAAGTGTGTAAGTGTGTAAATGTGTTGCTCACACAGGTCAGACTCACCGAGATGGGCCACGCAAAGAGCCACGCAAAGAGCTATTCTCTTCCTCTCACCGGATTACCGGGTGCTCACCTTCTGGATTATAACCAGTGAAAGAACTGAACGCAGATTTGAGACTCGGCACGTTTTGTATCGCTGCGGAATATGAAAAGCACAGATTATCCCAGCTATGTACAGAGAAACCCCAATATCAGCCAGGGATGGAAACAAGCGACTTGTACAACAGGCGTCAACAGAACGCTGGGGTCGGAAGAGGTTACAGCTTACAGGGGGAAGTAAAGGAGATCATTACAAACCAGAGAGTGCAAGCTGTTAGATTTATATCCAAACACTCCATTTTCACTTAAACGATTGACAACCGGTCAATAATTCCAACACACAACAGGTACATATAGGAAAGGATGTCTGCAAATACACGAAAATAGCTCGTTTGTTTCATTTCTTTACCCTGGATTGAAGCAGGGGGTCTCTGGAGTTGAACCCCAAATAATATCAGCTCTGGGCACCCTCTGCTTCTGGAGATACCTACCTCCGTAGTAGGTGCCAGTAGCCGCTCTGCTCGGCTACCTGGGTTCATGTAATGGGGTGTTTCAATACGCTCGCGCCCTGCGGGCCAATAGGAAGCTGTGATGTCATCAGGTTCGGCTTCTTATTGGCCCGTGAGACGCGGGAGCTTTAAACTTTAAAGCCCTGGTAGCAGAGTGGTCACTGGCACCCCCTACTGAGGTAAGTAGCTCTGAGACTAGGGGGTCCCCAGAGCTGACATTAACGGCGTATATATATATATATATATAAATATATATATAAATGTGCTTGGATTCCTCTTTTACAGACCCCAGCGATACGTTAGACACAGCATTGGGTACCAATAACTAGAACAAAGGAGGCTTTGTATGAAGTTAGAGTTCACCCCCTATGGTTTATTATTAGCATAAGTATGTGTGTGTCACTTCTGACCCTGCTCAATAACGCAGACAAACTGAATTATATTCATAATTCCTGACATGTTTGGGGAAGAGGGTTCAGATCCCTTTCATTACATTTCTACACACAGGACTTGTGTGAATCTGAGTGTTTCCTAATTGCATTTGAATGATACAATACATGCTTTGGACAGTTAGTACTGTAAGTGGTTGCCTTTATCAGCACTGGACTGGTGGAAATGCATTGCGTAGCGGCAATAAATCACTGATCACTGCTATTCATTAACAAGTCCTGCAGCACCCAGCTCATCCCACAGAGAGGCGAGCAATTTTAATGAGGATCTTGCAATGCTCCCATTGGCTTCCTATTGGTTTCTAACCCCCCGTGGCCTTGGAACGGGGTATCACAGCGCTGCTGCTTTTATTCTGAGAACAATTCGCTGGATTCTAACCCATAAATCTTCACATTCTCTTCATCCCAGGACATACTTGGAAACGAGCGGTAACTCAGTGTGTTACTTCCTGGTAACACATTTTTATAAATAAATTCCGCACGTTGGTGAACGCATGGAGCACTAATTGGCAAAACACATTGAAAGCTCTTTCTACAGCTAATAAACACTAATAATGCACATGCACAAAACACCATGATATACCCTTTTCTCACTCACGACGCAACTCGAATCATAATTCACTCACTCATCTTGCCCAGTCTTGACTACTGTAACCTTCTCTTAGTTAGCACTCCCTGTGTCCGTCTGTCCCAACTCCAATCCATCCAAAACGTTGCTGCCAGTCGCCTCTACCTCACTCAGCGGTATCCTCCCCCTGCATGCACTGCACATGGTACAATGCTTACTACAGAAACACATTGATACAGTGGGAGGATACTGTGTAATGACATGAGTCCTGAGGTCTTACAAGCCCCCCGGCTCCTGTAGTGTCCTGCCTGTTAAATGACCACACAGAGGAACAAAAGCAGCTGTGCTTCTGATCCTGTGGGAAGCCGCCTCCCCAGCAGGTCTCCTTTCATCCCAGTGAAGGTTACATCTCCAGTATTAACCCCATGATGGCTGAGAGGTCACCTGTGGGCAACCAATTGCTGGCAAGAACCAAGTCCAGTTTTATCATTCTAACAGAGTGATATATATATATATACTAGCTGAGAGACCCGGCGTTGCCCGGGATGTAAATGCGTAATAGGTAGTATTATTTATAAATGGTGGAACAATAGGTGACTATTTGTTGTAAAGGTTGGATAATAATGTTGAAAAGAAAGATGGAAGAAAATGTAATACGATGTTGTATAAAAATGGTTTATTGTAAACACACCACAGTACAATGTATATTTTGGTGACATAAGTGATGTGAAAATGTGAGGCGTGTGTCCTGCTAGGGTGTGAGCGTGTGTGAGGCGGCAGGTGGGTGTTCAGTACGGGTGCCGCATGGGTAGTGAGTGCTGGCTGTGAGTCGGGGTCCTGCTAGGGTGTGAGGCGGCGGGTGTGTGGCGAGTGCGGGTGACAGCTGGTCAGTGATATTGTTGCGTAGGGGCAGGATGCGGCAGGTGTGTGTCGAGTGTGTGGGGTGGGTGAGAGGCGGCGGGTGTGTGTCGAGTGGCGGGTGTCTGTTGAGTGCGTGCGGCGGCTGTGTGGCGCAGGGGTGTGAGCGGTGGGCGGGTGAAAGGCAGAAGTGCGGGTGGGCGAAAGGCAGAGGCAGGAGGGCGGACGAAAGGCATTGAAGGAGGGGAGGGGGATGGGGAGAATCAAGCGGAGGTGGGTGGGGGGCTCGAGTGGGAGCGATGCGGCCGAGGGTGAAGGGGAGGAGGGGAGGGGAGAGGATGGGGGGGAGGCGGGGGGCGGGACAGGGTGGGGGAGGACGGGTATTTCTTGTCGCCTAGGGACGGGCGCGGAGAGGGCAGAGTGTGAAGGGGTGATGGAGGAGGGAGCGAAGGAGTGCGGGAGGGGTGAAAGGCGGGGGGGAGGAACAGGGAGGGAGGGGGGAAGGGGTGGAGGTGGTGCGTGGGAGGGGGGGAGGGGGAGGGTTAAGGGGGGAGGTCTGCGTGAAGGGGTAGAGCGGGGGTGTGGGTCGTGGGTGGTCTGATAGGGTAGATGGAAGGGGGGGTGAGGGGAGGTGATGAAGGGGGGGTGGAAGGTGGTGGGAAGGGAGGGATACGGAGGGTGGGGGTAGGTGGGAAGGTGGTGGGTAGGGGGAAGGGGGGGGGATGGGGGAGGGAGGGGTGGGAGGGGGGAGGTGAGTGGGGGGTGGGACGGGGATGGGGATGGGGGATAGGGTGGGCGAGTGTTGGAAGGTGGGGAGGTGGTGGAGAGGGGGGGAGGTGAGGTGGGAAGGGGGGGGAGGTGGGTGAGGTGGGAGGTGGTAAGAGGGGGGAGAAGTCGAACACGGTGGGGTGAGAAGGGGGGTGGGGGGGGGAGGGGGGTGGAGGTGGTGGTGGGGGGGTGAAGGTGGGGTGGAGGGGGTAGGAGGGGGCGCGTGAAAATGTTGGGGGTTGCAGGTGGGGGTGGAGCGGAGGGGTTGAAGGTAGGGGTGGAGGGGAGAGTGAAGCGGGGGTGGAGGGGAGGGTAACGGGGGTGAGGGGTGGGTAGAGGGGGGGAGTTGAAGGGGGGTGCTGGAGGGGAGGTGTGAAGTGGGGCTGGTAGGGGGAGTGGGTGGAAGGTGAGGGGCGGGGAGACAGGGGGGGGGAGGAGTGAAGGGGGGGGTGGAGGGGAGGGTGAAGGGGGGGGATGCGGGGTAGTGAAGGGGGGGGGGTTGTGGAGGGTAGGTGAAGGGGAGGGGAGGGTTAGGAGGGATACAAGGGTGGGAGAGGGGAGGTGATGAGGGGTGATGAGATGGTGGAGGGTTAGTGAAAAAAGTGGGAGGTGAGGAAGGCAGGGGAGTGAAGGGGAGGGGTCGGAGGGGAGGGGTCGGAAGGGGGAGCGTGAAGGGCAGTGGATGGGGGGGTGGGTTGTGAGGGGAGGTGAAGGGGGGGTTGGAGGGGGAGGGTGGGGGAGGTCGGGGGGGTGGGGGGGTGGGGGGGGGAGGGGAGGGTTGAAGGGGGGGTGGAGCGGGGAGGGGAAGGGGGGTGGAGGGTTTGGGGGGGGCTGTAGGGGGGGTGGAGGGGAGGGGGGGTGGAGGGGGAGGTGAAGGGGGGGGAGGGGAGGTGGAGGCGGCGGGGGGAACGGGGGGAGGGTTGGAGGGGAGGTGAAGGGGGGGGGTGGAGGGGAGGGGAAGGGGGGGGGGGAGGGGAGGTTAAGGCGGGGGGGTGGACGGGATCGGAAGGGGAGGTGGAGGGGGAGGTGAAGGGGGGGGGGCGGAGGGGAGGTGAAGGGGGAGGTGGGGAGGGGAGGGGGGAGGTGGAGGGGAGGGGGTGAGGGGAAGTGAGGGGGGGGTCTGGGGGAGGTGAGGGGGTGGAGGGGGGGGGAGGCGGGAAGGTGAAGGGGGGGGTGGAGGGAGGTGAAAAGGGGGGGGGGTGGAGGGGAGGGAGGGAGTGGAGAGGGGGGAGGGGTGGAGGGGAGGTGAAGGGGGGAGGGGGAGGGTTGGGTGGAGGGGAGGTGAAGGGGGGGTGGACGGGAGTTAAGGGGGGGGAGGGGAGGGAAGGGGGGGGGGGGGGTGGTGGAGGTGAGGTGAAGGGGAGGTGGAGGGGGGAGGGGGGGGGGGGGTGGGAAGGGGAGGGTGAAGGGGGGGGGGGGGGGTGGAGGGGAGGGAGGGGGGGGGTGGAGGGAGGTGAAGGGGGGGGTGGAGGGGAGGTGGAGGGGAGGTTAAGGGGGGGATGGAGGGGAGGTTAAGGGGGGGTGGAGGGGAGGTTAAGGGGGGGTTGGAGGGGAGGTTAAGGGGGGGTTGGAGGGGAGGTGAAGGCCGCTCACTCACCCGTCCGGCAGCTCCCACGTGGGAGCTGAGGGGGACTCAGCGTGTTGTGGGCGCTCCCCCGCTGTGTCCCTGGCGCGCGCTCGCTCATATCCGCTCCCCCGCTGACTGAGCGGCGCCGGGGGGGGTGTGGTAAGTGGAAGTGAGTGAGGGAAGGTTGAAGGGGGGTGAGGGAGAGGTGAAGGCTGCTCACTCACCCGTCCGGCGCTCCCTCACCCGTCCGGCGCTCACCTGTGTGGAGGGGGGGTGGGGGTGAGGAGAAAGCGCGGAGGGAAACAGGGAGAGGCGGAGCCTCCGGGACCGGTGGGGAGAAGAGAGCGGGAGATGTGCTGCTAAACACTGTGAGCCCGCTAATGTATGTAACACCGTGGTTGTGGGGGGTGGTGGTGTTAGTGATGTGTGTGTGTGGGTGTGTGTGGTGTGTGTGTGTGTGTGTGTGTGTTGTGTGTGTGTGTGTGGTGGGGTGTGTGTGTGTTTGATGTTGTGTGTGTGGGTGTGTGGTGTGTGTGGTGTGTGTGGGTTGTGTGTGTGTGTATAGTGCTTGTGTGTGTGTGTGTGTGTATAGTGATGTGGTGTGTGTGTGTGTGTATAGTATGTATGTATGTATGTATGTCTTTATTTGTATAGCGCCATAAAATGTACATAGCGCTTCACAGTAGTAATACATGTCATATAAATAACAAATATAAATAAACAATCATGGGAATAAGTGCTTCAGTACATACTGTAAAAGTAACATAAGGAAGGAGTCCTGCTCCGAGGAGCTTACAATCTAATTGGTAGGTAGGGAGAACGTTACAGAGACAGTAGGAGGGAATACTAGTAAGTGCGTCTGCAGGGGGCCAAGCTTTGTGTCATGTGTCCATGATATCCAGTGCTACTCATATGCTTCTTTAAGCAGATGTGTCTTAAGGTGGGTCTTAAAGGTGGATAGCGAGGGGGCTAGTCGGGGTATTGAGGGGAAGACATTCCAGAGGGGTGGGACAGAAAGTGAGAAAGGTTTTAGGCGGGGGAGAGAGATTTAGATACAAAGGGGGTAGAATAGAAGAAGACATCCTGAGAAGAATGCAGAGTCGTGAGGTGCATAGCGAGAAATTAGGGCTGAGATGATGTAATGAGGGGCAGAAGAATGTAAAGCTTTAAAAGTGAGCAGTAGAATTGAGTGTGAGATACGCGATTTAATCGGAAGCCAGGAGAGGGATTCAGCAGGGGAGACGCTGAGACAGATTTAGAAAGAGTAGAGTGATTCTGGCAGCAGTGTTAGGATAGATTGTAGGGGAGGACAGGTGAGAGGTAGGAAGGCCGGAAGCAGGAGGTTGCAGTAATCGAGACGTGAGAGAATGAGGGCCTGAAGTCAGAGTTTTTAGCAGTTGAGTAACAGAGGAAAGGGCGCTTATTGTGATATTGCGGAGGAAAAAAAAGCGACAAGTTTTAGAAACGTTTGATTATATGAGAGGAGAATGAGAGAGAGGAATCAAGTGTGACCCCTAGGCAGCGTGCTTGGGCTATGGGTGAATGATCGTATTCCAATAGCAATGTGGAAGGATGTAGTAGGGCCAGGTTTGGGAGAGGTAGTATAAGGAGCTCGTTTTGCCATGTTAAGTTTCAGTCGGCGGATGGCCATCAGGATGATATCCAGAGAGGCATTCAGAAACTGGTCTGTATGCAGGGTAAGGTCAGGGGTTAGGGTTGATTGAAGTAAATTTGGTGTGTCGTCAGACATAGAGGTGATATTTAAACCACAAAAGATGTGATTAGGTCACCTAGAGAGAGGTGTAAGAGAGTGAGAGAGAAGAAGAGAAGGGGGTCCCAGGACAGAGCCCTGGGGTAACCCCACAAGAGAGATCAATAGAGGAGGAGGAGGTGTTAGCAAAAAGAAGGACAGAAGGTAAGATGGGAGAGGTAAGAGGAGGATCCAGGATAAAGCTTTGTTCCGAATAACCAAGAGTATGGAGAATGTGAAGGAGAAGAGGGTGGTCCACAGTGTCGAATGCTGCAGGAGGTCGAGTAATATGAGCAGAGTGTAATGACCTCTGTCTTTTGGCGCAGTGTGGAGGTCGTCAGTTATTTTAGTGAGGGCTGTTTCAGTAGAGTGAGCAGTGCGGAAGCCAGATTGTAGAGGGTCTAGTACAGAATAGGTGTTGAGAAGTGTAGCAATCGAGGAGAATACAAAGACGTTCAAGGAGTTTGGAGGCAAAAGGAGGAGGGAGACAGGTCGATAGTTAGAAGGACAGGTAGGGTCAAGCTTGCTGTTTTTGAGTAATGGTATAACGGTTGCATGCTTGAAGGATGAAGGAAAGGTACCAGAGTAGAGGGAAGAGTTAAAGATCTGTTGAGCATAGGGATTATAGCAGGAGCAAGAGGTTTTAGGAGATGGGAGGGAATGGGGTCAAGTGGGCAAGTGGGTAGAGGGAGAAGAGGAGATCAGCAGTGATACATCCTCCTCCGAGGATAGCAGAAAAAGAGAGCAAGAAAGACAGGAGGAGAGTTGGAAGCATTGTGGGATGGAGGAGGCAACAAGATGGGATGTTCTGCCGTATGGACTCCACCTTTTTCTTAAAAAAAGTCAGCAAAGTCCGAGGTGGATGGATGAAGAAGAGGAGGCAGTGAGGGTGGTCTGAGTAGAGAGTCAAAGACAGAAAAGAGACGGCGTGGGTGTAGACTTGTGTGTGTGATAGTGATGAAAAGTAGGTTTGTTTAGCCTGAAAGAGGGCGCAGAGTTGAAACAGGATAGCATAAATTGTAGTAAGAAGGCTGCGAGCGTATGAGATTTCCTCAGAGGCGTTCAGATGAACGAGTGGAGGAACGCAGCATCGGTGTGGTGTGGGAGTTGTAGAAGGTGGGTTGTCTGGTGATGTGTGTGTGTGTGTGTGGTATGTGGTGGTGGGTTGTGTGTATAGTGATGTGTGTGTTGTGTGTGTGTGTGTGTGTGTGTGTGTGTGTGTGTGTATAGTGATGTGTGTGTGTGTGTATAGTGATGTGTGTGTGTATAGTGATGTGTGTGTGTGTGTGTGTGTGCGCCCCCTTCACTCCGCCTCAGGCCAATGAGAGGTGTGCGGGGGCGGGCGGCCCAAGGGAGCAATCTCATTGGCCTGGCCCAAGGTCCAATGAGATTGCCACTAGGGACACGGGGAGGGACACAGGGAGACACATACAGACCCGGACACATAGGACACTTTCAGAAATATATAGTAGATATATATATATATATATATATGTGTGTGTGTGTTTTGATGCTGATGACAAGATAATAACGCTATTCATGTATACAGGGATATATTACTATATTAGGTTTGGGGTTACCTGCTACTCATGTAATCCTCATTAAGGCCCAAGTCCCACACACAGCGCAAAGAATACATTTTGGGCGATATATATGGTACAAAGCCATGAAACACCTTTCTGCAAGGGCAGACACCTTACTATTAAAGTGTTTTATGGCTTGGTACATATGGCCAATTGTACTTAGAATTCCTTTTTCATCCTGATCGCGTGACTTATTGTCAAGCTCACCGTACTGGTTTCCTTTTATCTTGGAGAAAAGCTGATAACCAATCCCTGATCCCTACACTATTGTAATCGCTCCCACAGTCTATTCTT
Source organism: Ascaphus truei (assembly GCA_036426205.1). Classification (NCBI taxonomy): domain Eukaryota; kingdom Metazoa; phylum Chordata; class Amphibia; order Anura; family Ascaphidae; genus Ascaphus; species Ascaphus truei. The sequence goes on from CM071579.1 coordinate 23,836,262, forward strand.
AGTCACATTTAAACCCCTTCATCACAGAGCTAAGTGTCCTGTTCCCCTAAGCACTTAGGGGGGGGGGGGGCAAGCTATATTGTCCAAAGCGGCCTTGAAGTAAGCCAGGATTTTCAGCTGAAAACAAACCAAATGGCCACTTGAGATAATAGAGACTGACCCCCTTAATGTTGGAATAATGACAGAATGTGGCGCATATTATAGAGACGCTCCCCTTCTCGCAGAGCACAGACCCTGCTACATTATACCAAGAAGGAAGAGCAGCCGCACAACAGACAATGGGCGACATTCAGGCTGCTCACTCGTCCTGTTACACTGTATCAAGATGTCCGACAAGGCCAAGAACTCATATAATCACCGGTTCTGCTAATGGGTGATAATGCAGGGGACGCTGATCACCAGGGAGGGGCATGCCTGGCGTTCAAAGGACGAGTGAAATTATTCTATCATTAAAAAAAAATACAGTAATGGGAGACAATTATTACCGCAATAATAACAACGATAAGAAGCTGTAATGAGATATTGTATGCCTTCAAATCCATTGAGGCCGCATCCTCTGCGGTGGAATTTGGCAATGTCCCGAGAGTGAGGGTGGTTGGCTATGATCAGAATTAAGCTTGTGTGTTCATGATGAGAAGTGCACCCCCCACACTCCCTCCTCCAGCCAGTCCTGTCCTAATATGAGCAGCACTCAGGGGGGCCTCATATGGGCCCAGTGCCACAATAGGGTTCTAAGCTTGAGCACACACCTTTACTCCCGCTGATGGGAATAAGGGGCTTGCCAAAGCTTAGCCCCCTTTGGTGGATCTGGGTCCTGGGATTGTGTTGTACTTTGCAATCTGTCAATTGAAATGTTACCCTTTGCAGCCAGAGGGTCCGACTGGGTTAGCGTCCCGCGGGACAATCAGATGCTGCAATGTCAGGACACGTCACCGTGATTTTATTCTTTAAATGATAGCAGCAAATGTAAGGGTCGGTCTCCTTTGTGGGTTTTTTTTTGGGGGGGTGGAAAAGGAGGGGGTCTCTGAGGTTGGAACAACATTTGGAAGTGCCCCAAATTCCAACCCCCCAGAAAAAAAAAGTATTACACAAGTGTGACGAGTGCTGCTTTATAGTAAACATCTGTATATCTCCCCGAGATCCAGAGTCTTCCTAAAAATAATCCCTTTTCCTTCAAATAAAAAAATAAATAAAAAAGGAGTAACAATCCCCCGCAACCTCCATTTTACAGGATTGAGCCGGGGGGGGGGGGGGGAGGGGGGTTGTTGAGATTCTCCAGAACAGAACCACACTTTACCGCTCCGGGGCGCCCGACGTTCCCAAGACACTTACTGGTGAAGTTACAGGTATCACTTCCTATTTTCTAAAGGGGATTTAAATGGCCGTCAGATAGGAAGACAGAACCGATGATGCAGATTTCATGCCTGAGATTTGGCGCCCCCCCCCCCCCAGGGAGATTTAAACACAGTAACGTTACCCATATCTCAGGAATCAGGGGGACCTCCCCCCCACCCCCCACCGGTCCCATCCTGTAATAAACGGAAGACAAAGAAGATTGAGAATAAACAGGACGGGGCGACGCAGCTCGGTCTCCGGATAATACGATGTGTGTGAGGAACGCCATGCAGAGCTCGCTCTGACAGAAGCCATGTTTCGCTCTGACGCACAGCGCCGCCGCGAAGCTTAAACTCTTGGCCCGTGCTGTTCCCCGTGGAGAATATTTCATATGAAAAATGCCCATTTATAAATTGCTGGGGTTTTTTTTTTTGTTTGTTTTTTTTTGCTCGATTTCTGTAGAAATAGAAGAGCAATTGCAACTGAACCTATGGAGGAATTTATCATTTTAATGGTTTCAAGGTGTGCGGGACTGTCATCAGGTTTTAAATATTAACCCCTTCAATACCAGAGGGTCCCTTGAAAGTCTATGAGAAAAAGCAATTCTTGTAGAGGGGGGGGGGGGGCGGGGGCCATAAACCATCTCTCTCTCTCTCTCTCTCTCTCGGAGGACGTCTGTAGAGCAGGCCTGCACAACTCCAGTCCTCGAGGGCCGCAAACAGGCCAGGTTTTCAGGATATCCATGCTTCAACACAGCTGGCTCAGTATGATTCGGCCACTAATTGAGCCAGCTGTGCTGAAGTAGGGATAACATATCCTGTAAACCTGGCCTGTTTGCGGCCCTCGAGGACTGGGGCTGGGCAGGCCTGCTGTAGAGGCTTCTGAAAAGTGCATTGCCACAGAACGCGCTCCGTGCATTGCTCCCCTGTGCAGAGGTGATGGGGTTAATGCAGCTCTATGCCCGTTCCAGAGTAGAGCATATGGAAAAGATTGACGAATGCGATACCCCCCGCAGGGTAGGTGTTTGGGGGAAGTCCGTCTTCTTCACATTAAGCTTGGGGGTATCAGATGGCAGCTTGTCCTTTCCGAGCCTCCTGGACTTGTCAGCGAGACCAGTGACGGGACATCTGTTTCTGGGCCAGATTCAGCCTCCCAGAGAAGCACCTCTGGGAGAATTGCGCTCACAGCCCGAGAGACGCTCTCTCATCCCGGCTGCCCCCTGCCAATAATCCTCTTGGTAAAGCTACCAACAGCAGATCACGTTCAACAGCCCACACCCCCACCCCCCCCCCCCCCCCCTGCAACATACAGGGGTGATGAGTATGGCTGCAAACTTTTAACCACCCAAATCTTTAACTAAGAGAACAGAGACCCAAAGCGCTGTGGGCAGGTGTGTTCTATAGGAGGTATTATAGCGTAGAACTGGAGGTGGTGGTGCCGCCCTGGAGGATTTGTACACGAGAGCTGGGGGCTTTCCTCTCTGAGAAGAGTTATTCACCGATTTCCATCCGCTACGGTGTGGCAAGAGAATAATACTGAGCGCAATGTACAATCCATTCTGTGTATAACGTCTAGGAAGCCCCCGCTCAGCAAAGCATCTCTATTAAACAGTGCACGGTGGGGCCTCGTAGGGTGCAACCTAAGGGAACAGGGGGGAGCACATGGCCAAAAATCCACAGAGGGGGGGGGATGGAGAAAGAGGGTCCCTTGTAGATGATAAGACACATATGGCTCTCAGGTTGTGCACCATCTATAAGGGGACATTTTTCTCCATCCCCTCTGTGGATTTTTGGTCATACAATATCCATTCTGACCTGTTCTCTGGTCACATAATAATTATATTAATATTATTATTATTATTATTATTATTAGTGGGTCAGACACCAGACCCAGTAGATTGTGACATTATTGTATCTTTAGAGCCAGGTATATACAGTAGCACCATACGGTAACGGACTATGAATGTGCAGTAATATTAAAGCAATATTTGTACAACGTTTTGAAAATGCTGATCTTATATGTCCCTGGATAATGAGGATCTGCATATGCACCCCCTCTTTTTAAAAACTGCCCCCCTCAGATGCCCTTATGAAAGTAACTCATAATATTAGTATCTTGCAGGGATTATGTTGTTACTTTTTGTGTGTTAAAAATCGGGATTTTTTTTTTTTAATCTCCCGTGTCGGAAGTTACCATGGTAACCATCACACTGCACTGGTTCTCTGCAAGGCGAGCTCCATTTTAACCTCCCGGACACGTAATATTTCAAATACTTCCATCTCCCGAACGGAGCACCAAACGTAAAAAATAAAAAGCATCGTTACAACGGGCAGGAAGAGATCTCTCAAAGTAAGGAACACAATACAAAAAATGGCACTCAGCGGGGACAGCAGCTTTAACACTGTGGGTGCCACACGCCGGGGGAGTGCCTTCAGCTAAGATGGTGGCCATCGTTCCCGTGGCAGCGCCCAACGCGATCAGAAGTGAAGGAAACCGGTGGAAGAGGCAGACGCCTTTTCTGTGTGCGGGACCCCGCTGTGCCGGAGGGGTCAGGGCACTCAAAGGGTTACACATTGATGAAGGGGTCTGTGTCATTAAGATATTATTACATGGTATATAAGGCGACGGGCACCCCGAGAAACGCAGAGATAATGGGGCTCCCTCCCGTCCCAGGGAGAGACTTGTGAGGCTTCAGGTGTCTGAATGTGCAATCACTCTGCACAAGCAGCATTAACCCTTTACTGCTTTCCACACCGATTACATTGGCCTATAAGGACAAATACTTTCTTATAGAGGGGTATCCCGTGGAAATCTATAGGGATAAACACTTTCTTATAGAGGGGTATCCCATGGAAATCTATAGGGATAAACACTTTCTTATAGAGGGGTATCCCATGGAAATCTATAGGCCAAATACTTTTTTACAGAGGGGTATCCCATGGAAATCTATAGGGCCAAATACTTTCTTATAGAGGGGTATCCCATGGAAACCTATAGGGATAAACACTTTCTTATAGAGGGGTATCCCATGGAAACCTATAGGGATAAACACTTTCTTATAGAGGGGTATCCCATGGAAACCTATTTATTTATTAAATGTTTTACCAGGAAGTAATACATTGAGAGTTACAGCTCAATCCCCTTATAACGCTGTGTTTGGGGTCCACAGAATCACATCGCGTTATAAGCGGATCGCGTTAGAAATAATGTACAATTGTATGCATTGTACAATAAAGTATTTAAGATACCAATAATCGTGTTGTAAAGTATTCATAATTACGAACATTGGGAGCGGATTTGCGTTGTAACGGATCGCGTAATAACGGGGTTGAGCTGTACCTCTCGTTTTCACGTATGTGCTGGGGATAGAGTTATGATGACAAATAATACATGGTTACATATACATAGTTACATAAGTGAACAGGGTATATATTATATACAATACATTGCGTGCACAGTTACAGATAATATACATTATAGGCTTATGTAACAGTTACAGACCAGATTAAAATGTGAGATAGCTTTAGTTTTGAAAGAACTTAGACTGGTGGCGGCTGTGAGAGTCTCCGGTAGGTTGTTCCTGTTTTGGGGTGCACGGTAAGAGAAGGAGGAGGAGCCGGATACTTTGTTGAGCCTTGGGACCATGAACAGTCTTTTGGAGTCTGATCTCAGATGATAGGTGCTGCGTGTGGTAGGGGTGAGGAGCTTGTTCAGGTAGACGGGTAGCTTGCCCACAAAGTATTTGAAGGCAAGAGAGGAGAGATGAACTTTGCGGCTAGACTCAAGTGATGACCAATCTAGTTCTTTGAGCATTTCGCTGTGTTGTGTGTTGTGTGTTGTGTGTTATAGTTGCATTGGAGAACAAAATGGCATATTAAATTGTAGAGGGTGTCAAGTTTGCTAAGGTGGGTTTGGGGTTAGCATCTGCTGTGCGATACGCTTTCTGACCAGGAGACTTAGGGAGGATTTGTTCCTGTAAAGTGCACCTAGTTTGGAATAGGTTTGGGATGTAAGGGTATCAATGTGCATCCTGAATGTTAAATGGGAGTCAAACCATATGCCCAGGTACAGTATGTAAAACTAGTAACAGGAATTTGTGTGGTATTAACGTTGGTTCTGATCTGGAGCTCAGTCATTGGAAGCTTTAAAAATGTAGCCTTGGTTCCATATACCAGTGTTACAGTCTTGTCAGTGTTTAAAAACAGGTTTTTTTTGGGGGAAATCCAATTTTCAAGTATCAAAAAGTCAGACTGAAGTATGTGTTGAAGGTCAGAGAGGCTATGGCTGTGTGCATACAGAATTGTGTCATCTGCATACATGTGTATTGAGGCTTCCTTACAAGCTGTAGGAAGATCATTGATGAACACTGAGAAGAGTAGGGGCCCCATAACAGAGCCTTGCGGGACACCACAGGTGATATCCAGGGGGTTGGAGTTAGAGCCTGAGATGGACACATGTTGGGATCTACCTCTGCTCTGGCATCTGAGAAGTGTAAGAGGGGAGACAAGCCAGATCCCCCCCATCACATACATGGGGAGGGGGTAAGGGCACACAGGCCCAAGTGAATGGTAAAAAAAAAGAAATACATTTTATAAAGTGGCGTTGATGGATTTGTAAGACTCTCTCTGGATTAACTCCCATGTAAATGAGACAGTGAGAGCTTTGCTGGTCTCTGGAAACCCAAAACGTGCAGCTAAGTGAAACCAGACTGAGCAGAGCAACTCCCAGATCATAACATAGTGATCACGTGGACACGTGGACACTCTAACACAGGGGTGCTCAACTCCAATCATCAAGGTCTCCCCCAGGTCTTCAGGATATCCCTGCTTCAGCACAGATGTGCTGAGCTGGGATATCCTTAAAACCTGTCCTGTTGGGGGGGGGGGGGGGGGGGGGTGCGGGATTGGGGACTAGGCGGGCACGCATGCAGAGTGAGTACCTTGTTTCTGCTGATCAGCGTTTCTCAAGCTTCTTCTGACGCGGTTTCTTCCCCGTCTGCCACATTACCCGAGCTAACGCTAATTGACCATTAGGTGAATTACTAAATGAAACCCAGGTGCTTTATTAGGGCGTATTCCCTATTTAGCTCGGCTGCAGCAATTAGACACGCACAGTTGTGAATCCTTAGCTACTTTATACCGTGTCCCACGGTGTCTGCCAGCTCCGAGAGGGGCTCAGGCTTCACTCCTCTAATCGTTACAGCTACATAATATGCAAAGGGATCAGTGTGGGCTCCCTGCTACATATCCTGCCAGCGCTAATTACTTAGTATTCAAAGTATGTCAAAGTAATGTATATACATCTATGTAGGGAGAAGGAGCGGGCGGCTCAGCGAGTAAAGACACTGACTGGCACCCGGTGTCGGCTCCTTGTGACCTTGGGCAAAGTCACTTTATCTCCCTGTGCCTCAGGCACCAAAAACATAGATTGTAAGCTCCACGGGGCAGGGACCTGTGTCTGCAAAATTATTATTATTATTATTCCCTCTAGAGCAGGGGTGGCCAACTCCAATCCTCAAGGGCCACCAACAGGTCAGGTATTCGGGATATCTCTGCTTCAGCACAGGTGGTGCAGTCAAAGATTGTGCTACCTGTGCCGAAGCAGGGATATCCTGAAAACCTGACCTGTTGGTGGCCCTTGAGGACTGCAGTTGGCCTCCCCTGGTATAGTGTGTAAGGGCGCCCAGTACCCTCTGTATCTGTTTGCGTTTGACGTCCATTCTGTTTATGTAATAGATATCGCTGCGCTGCAGAATTCGCTGGTGCTTTACAAATAAAGGATAATAATATATAATTATATTATAATGTCCTTATTCACTATTCCCTAATTATTATGTCATTAATACTAAATGAGTCATTTATATACAAATGTTCACATAAAGTTTATATAATATACAAACTATTGATTGCTAAAGAAAAGAACACACAATCACCTATATCCCGTGTGAGTTACTAACATCGATAACACAACCTATAACATGCCTTGTGTCTCACTACATCATGATCATTGTCATACAATTGACACCGCGTTTCCTAGTGTGTGTGTAAATGTGATACAAACGCAGAACTGCTTCCTATTTACTAGAAAACGCGCCGCGGCTAAACATGTGAGCGCTAAAACTCCCTCTCAGTAAATAGTCCCCAAAGTGTTATCTTGCACGCGTCTCGGAGCGTCACGGAGCGGGGGGTTTGCTGTTTCCTATGTCATAAGTAATCTGTAGTGCCCTTGGGATAATGGAGTTGCAACAACGTTACAGTAATGATCCATGTAACTCCTGTATTCCTCACCCTAACCGCAGGGATTTGTGTTCTTCAGCCACATAGATTTCTTCTGAATGAATATAATCTCTTATGCCGGCTCGCCACCAGTACTCCCAGTACTCCCAGTACTCCCAGCACAGAGGTCTCCTCCTTAGCCCCCAGGGTGTTGAGCAGGAGGGTGGGGGAGAAAGTCTGGGTCCAGCGAGCCGGGCCTGGCCTTCTGCTCCCCCCCCTTCCAAATCCTATAAAGACATACCCCACTTTAAGCGGGGTTAATGCGGGGTATGCCTGTATTCACTACTCAGCCACTTACTTACAGTGCTGGCACTCGCTACTTCTGTGTAAACTATTAATGGTACAATTGCACTTACTATTTCATTGGTAAATTATATATAAGTGCGTTGCTTATACCATTTCACAAAGTAACGTGTGTTGGCGTGTACGGTAAGTGATAACACTGACACTATCTCTACGTAAATAGCCCCCTAAGTGTTTGTGTGTGTGTGTGTGTGCATGCTGAAGTGTGATGAGTGTGTGTATATTGGACTGTGCTCTCAGTGTGCGTGAATGCTGGAGTGTGCTGTGTGTGGTTTGAGTGTGCTCTCAGTGTGTTCTAAGTGTGTGTGAATGCTGGAGTGTGCTCTCAGTGTGTTCTGAGTGTATGTGTGTTGTGGGGTGTGCCCTGGCTGTCTGTATTGGAGTGTGCTGTAAGTGTATGTGTGTTGTGGGGTGTGCCCTGAGTGTATGTATTGGCGTGTGCTCTGTGTGTTCTGAGTATGTGTTGTGGGGTGTGCCCTGAGTGTCTGTATTGGCGTGTGCTCCGAGTGTATGTGTGTTGTGGGGTGTGCTCTGAGTGTATGTGTGTTGTGGGGTGTGCCCTGAGTGTCTGTATTGGCGTGTGCTCTGAGTGTATGTGTGTTGTGGGGTGTGCCCTGAGTGTCTGTATTGGCGTGTGCTCTGTGTGTGTGTGTGTGTTGTGGGGTGTGCCCTGAGTGTCTGTATTGGCGTGTGCTCTGAGTGTATGTGTGTTGTGGGGTGTGCCCTGTGTGTCTGTATTGGCGTGTGCTCTGAGTATATGTGCTCTGGTTTTGCAGCCAGGAGACTGAGAAGTGCTGCACACACAGTTGTGATAACCATACCTGCCGGAGTATCAGTACTTTGCAGGCAGCGCCACCAAAAAACCATACTGAGTTTGGGAATCAGATCTATATATTACACAATGGGGGAACGGTAAAAAAAATACTACAAGACCAAGACTGGTGAATTTAAAAAGCCGGTAACTTTAGGGTGGCAAATAAATGACACAATGGCACTGAGTACCACAGCTACCATCACACTGCCACCACTGGTTGTAATTAGTACACGAGTTTCCAGACCTCATAAGTCTCTGCTTCAGGATAGAGGTTTAATACAGTAACATAATGTAGAATTGCTCGAGACTGACACATTGTAAATATGGGGAGCGGCCAGGGTTCCACATCAGGGGGACTCAACCCGTCCTCGAGACCCCACAACAGGGCAGGGTTTCAGAATCTCTGTACGAAGACTGAGCCACTGATTAAGCCTCCTGCGCTGAAGCAGGGATATCCTTAAAACCTGACCTGCTGGAATTGTTTGTATGAATAATGGAATTAGTTAGGGTGGCTATACGAGTATGTGGGAAGGGCCATAGTTACCCTTATCCCTTTTATTTATCCCCATCTGTTCCCGTTTTCTTTCCGACCTGTTGGGGGGGGGGGGGTGTCTGAAGGACTGGAGTTTAGCACCCCTGTTCTACGTGTCCAATTTTTAACCCTTCGAAGTGCTGGACACCATGACGTCCCGGGGGCACACGCGGGGTTAAAGCTGACACCTCCTTTCTGTGCATACAGAGAAAGTACTGTATGGGATTTACAAGCAGGGAAAGGACCCCTGCAAAGCTGTGCAAAGCCTTGTAACAAGCTCGCACACCCAGCGGGCTTCCTTCCCTGGCCAGGTACATTGGATAAATACATTACACAGCCGCTTAGTTATGTCCACGAGAACAGACTGGGATACAAACTCCCAGCATATTTGTGCAGCGGTCAGTTGGATTTAACATGTGTCAGCAGGACTGTCCGAGCAGCTGCTGCTGACATCTATTAATGAGCAAACAGAAGCCTCACGGACACAATTAAGCCCATCAGCCTAATACAGAGGGGTCAGCCTAATACAGGGGGGTGTGGGACGTTCACAGGGGGCTGCGCCGTGTCCGGCAGAATGTGCTGCACACGGCTTTCCTATTATTAGCCTCGCTGTTTGTGCAGGTGGGAAACTGTTTGGGGAATTGGAATATTAACTAACTGGAGCGAGACCTGCAGCGTGTCTCGGGGGGGGAGGGGGGGATGTATATATTTATTTATTCAGTTTGGTGCATTTTATTTTCTTCGTTCCTGAAACGCATGAGAGAATACGTTTTCCCAGCCGGAATACTTGGGCAAAAAAACAGCACCTGATTTATTAAAGGAAAACTAGTGTTTGCTTTTCTTTGATGAATATGGGGCCGTTTTTTGCCTGATTCTGCCCTAGTTTTGCCGCTGAGAGACTTTAGAAAAGAACCCCTAGATCAAACTTAGTTATCGGATTAGGTGGGAGCAGGACTTAGGGGAGACGCTAGAAGACGAGGACTGGGACACTATAGTATTGGCGGCGGCGGCAAAAAGTTCTATATGCACCACATTAAAGGAGAACGCGTATAAGGTCCTAAAGAGGTGGTACCTCACCCCGACGAGATTGGCAAAGTTTGTCAAAGACTACCCCACATTGTGCCCGAAACAATGCGGGGAACAGGCGGACTTGTTGCACATGCTGTGGAGTTGCGCGAAGGTGGCCCAAATCTGGGAGGACATCAGGAATTGGCTACAGAGGATTCTCGGACACACGGTCCCTTTGGACCCCCTGGTTGTTTCTGTTAGGCAGGCGCACCCGGGGTCTAAACAGATCGCAGCACAAATTAATCGCACATTTTGCGACAGCACTAAGATGCGAACTCGCAGCACTGTAGAAGCAACCCGATTTACCCAGTATCCCAAAGATTCGGAACAGAATATGGTACGTTTGCCGGGTGGAGCAGTTGACGAGTTTAGTTAACGACACCGGCACAAATTTTCTAAAAACTTGGGCTCCATGGCTGGCCCAAACTGATATCCATGGGGTAGATACCTCCAACATATTGCTGTGATAGTCAAACACGTGTTCTCTTTGGATGTGCGGGCTCCGACGTTTGACACCCTAGAGACAGGTAGGGCGGACGGGGGCTTCCAAGGATCAGAGAGTCATGAGCCACAGACGGAGGTCTCTCCGAAGTTGACATGGTCCACACAGAACAGCAAGGAGGTGGCAGCTCCTCCGATGGCAAACCCCCCCCCCCTCATCTTTCCCCTCACCCGCCCCCCCTTGTTGTCTCGGTGTATAGTCTCGTACGTCTGTCTGTCTCCCCGGTAAGTCTGGTAGGTCGTGCTGTGCCGAAAAGCAGTGACAGAATTCCCATGTGTGTTATTACAAACACAAAGGGACGCTGAGACACTACATTACATAACTAGATGGAGATAGATAACGGGGACGTTATCACTGTAAAGTGTTTTGTTGAATTATACAGGCATACCCCACATTAACGTACGCAATGGGACCGGAGCATGTATGTAAAGCGAAAATGTACTTAAAGTGAAGCACTGTCTTTTTCCCACTTATCGATGCATGTACTGTACTGCAATCATTATATACGTGCATTACTGATGTAAATAAGGCATTTGTAACAGGCTCTATAGTCTCCCTGCTTGCACAGCTTCGGTACAGGTAGGGAGCCAGTATTGCTGTTCAGGACGTGCTTACAGGCGCATGCGTGAGCTGCCGTTTGCCTATTGAGTGAGATGTACTTACTCGCGAGTGTACTTAAAGTGAGTGTCCTTAAACCGGGGTATGCCTGTACATTGTTTATTTGCAGTGTCTTATTTTACTATAAAAGCAATATTTGTAAATGACTTCAGTGCAGAGCGGCCCGGCTCAATAATAAGAGTTTCTCTCCCCGGCACAGAGAGCCCTTTCTGCTCCCTCACTGAGGTTCTCTCCCCGGCACAGAGAGCCCTTTCTGCTCCCTCACTGAGCTTCTCTCCCCGGCACAGAGAGCCCTTCTATCTATCTATCTATCTATCTATCTATCTATCTATCTATCTATCTATCTATCTATCCTCTACCCTCTACTGTATCTATCTATCTACCCTCTACTGTATCTATCTATCTATCTATCTATCTATCTATCTATCTATCTATCTATCTATCCTCTACAGTATCTATCTATCTACCCTATACAGTATCTATCTATCCTCTACCCTCTACAGTATCTATCTATCTATCTATCTATCTATCTATCTATCTATCTATCTATCTATCTATCTACCCTCTACAGTATCTATCTACCCTCTACAGTATCTGTCTATCTATCTCGTTTTTATAAGGAAGGCAAACACTTCTGTATCACAAGGTGAGACAGACTCCTTTGGGCATCGGATTACTAAATGAATAAGCCACATTATGTGCCCTGTGATTGGCGTATAGCGGGCGTTTGTGTCCCAGGGCACAGCAAGAAGCTCTGGGTATAATACCTGAGATAGTCCCTGCGGCGCAGCGCTGAGTATAATAACTGAGATAGTCCCTGCGGCGCTGAGTATAATACCTGAGATAGTCCCTGCGGCGCAGCGCTGAGTATAATAACTGAGATAGTCCCTGCGGCGCTGAGTATAATACCTGAGATAGTCCCTGCGGCGCAGCGCTGAGTATAATAACTGAGATAGTCCCTGCGGCGCTGAGTATAATACCTGAGATAGTCCCTTCAGATGCATTGTAAGGAACCCCAACCCTCTCTAATAGCGTGTCTGAGATCAGATGCATTGTAAGGAACCCCAACCCTCTCTAATAGCGTGTCTGAGATCAGATGCATTGTAAGGAACCCCAACCCTCTCTAATAGCGTGTCTGAGATCAGATGCATTGTAAGGAACCCCAACCCTCTCTAATAGTGTGTCTGAGATCAGATGCATCGTAAGGAACCCCAACCCTCTCTAATAGCGTGTGTGAGATCAGATGCATTGTAAGGAACCCCAACCCTCTCTAATAGCGCATCTGAGATAAGATGCTTTGTAAATTCTTCTGTATTTGGCACAATTTTCAAATGGCTGAAAACTGCAGGGAACTCTTTAGGGACGCCCGGGGAACCCAAGCTGAAAAACACCGGTATAATGTTACAGATATACAATGCCCTTCAAAATATCATACAAATAATATGCAAAGAATTCAGGAGCTCCCTATACAGCCAACGTGATGGGCGCAGTGACTCAAGTGACAACGTATGTGTGACTTTATATAATACACAGTGAAACAGTGAACATCAATGGGGAATTAATTAAATCATAAGGTTGTAACTCCCTGCTTTGACCCTCTGGTAGGGACGGTCTTCGATGGTCCCCAAAACATGAAGTATTCTTCAAAATCCAGGGGGAGCCTGGGAGAAACACAGCAGAAAAAGAAAAGCAGCTCTACTGTTAGTGTAGATGCAATGAAATACAGGCGGTCCCGGGTTATCCAGCGGGAACCGTTCTGGAAGTGGCGTTGGATGGTGAAACCGGTGCAAAGTCAGTCCCATGTTAATCAGTGGCGGTGAGCGCTGGATAACGCATTCCGGCTTCGAAAAACAGCCCACGGGGAGGCATTGTAAAGCGTTGGACACGCCATTTGTTATAAAGTGAAACGTTGGATAACGAGGACTACCTGTAGTGAGTTAATATGCAAACGTGGCTCCTATATGTGGCCTACTCACAGTGTGGCAGGTTTATATGGGCACATCCAAAACTGTGGCAATCTGCTCTTTATATGTTGGTATCGAGATGCTGGTACCTCAGTATAGAAAAGAGAGAGGAACCACTGCCCAGATCACAAAGGTATGAACTTTATATTAAAAAACGATATAGGAATCGCACTCACAATGTGGGCAATAATAAAAAGCAGTTAACACATAGCAGTGTTAACTTCCGGTTTCGGGTTTTCGGCTGGGTAACGCGTCTATGGGTGTGGAGTCTCTCAGGAGGCTAACACACCACGCGTTTCGCATCCCAGTAATCTTCGTCAGGAGCTGACACCGGAGGTAGCGGAAGTGACGTCGCAGAGGCCAGAGACGCCGGTAGGGCTGAGACGCCACTCCAGGACCATCGGCGACACCATAGGGGACGGTGGCGGTGAGAGTTCACGTTGTCGGGCACCATACACTGTTATGTGTTAAATGCTTTTTATTATTGCGATTCTTATACCGTTTTTTTAATATAAAGTTTGTTTAAGGAGAAGGTGTAGCTCAGTGAGTAAAGACACTGGCTGGCACTGAGTGTGAAGCAGGGGAACCTAGGAGAAGGAGTGGCTCAGTGAGTAAAGACACTGACTGGCACTGAGTGTGATTCTCCACTGTACTCGGCAGTCTCACTCCTGTACTAGGCAGTCTCTACACTTACTAGGCAGTCTCACTCTGTACTAGACAGTCCTCACTCTGTACTAGGCAGTCTCACTCGAGCTGTCTACAGTTCAGACTAGGCAGTCTCACTGCTGTACTAGGCAGTCCCCCTCACTCTGTACAGGCAGTCTCATTCCTGTAACTAGGCAGTCCTCACTCGAGTACAGGGCAGCCTCACGCAGTACAAGGGCAGCACCTCACTCAGTACAGGGCAGCCTCACTCACACTAACTTTGCACAACACGGTCTGAAGCTTAGAACATATATTTGCCACTATATATAAAAAGAAAGTAACTTTGTGATAACCACTCTCCCATCTTGCAGATTGTTGCAGGAGTAATAGAAATACTGTCCTGGAAATCCACCCCAGATGTGGCTGCACTCGGATCACTGACCTGTGGTGGGAGGCTTATGTGGCAATCTTTTCTTCCAATGACCTCTGCAAGAAAGCTTATTCCACAAGGTGGCGCTTTGTATCCAACGCATTACCACCAATTAGCACTATGCTAATACTGTGCTGTACCCTAGTACTGATGTAACCAGGCGACGTTATTCTGTCTGTTATCAGTGCCATTGATTCCTATAAACACACTGACATTCCTGCGTTGTAATGCAGTGTTTTTCGTTATCAGTGCGGAAGATAAAGCTGGCTACATCTGTATTTAATCAGGATATAAAGTTCTCTCGTTTCACCGGCTTATTTTGTTTATTTATGTATTTATACAATGTGTTACCAGAAGTAATACACTGAGAGTTACCGAGCGTATTTCACGTAGTCCTGGCACAGAGTTATGATGACACATACAATGGTTACATTAAGTGAGGCAGGGTTATACATTGTAGAAAGATATGCCATGCACAGTGAGAGATAAAGGAGTCCTCAGCTTTTCTCCGACACAATGCGTCCTGCAAACACCCCGCGTCGGCGACAGAACAGGTAGAAAGCGGGAACCCATGTTAATGGCGGCGATTTCCGTCGGATACGTGAAAACCGCGGCGGATAAATGAGTTTTTAGAACTGCATTAATGCGGCGTCGGAAAACGCATCCGACGGAAAGCGAAACGTCGTAAACGAGGACTACCTGTGTTTATCGGCGAGTAACAGTTTACAGATAATATACATATAGGCGTATGTAAACAGTTACGATAATATATTCATAGGCGTATGTACAGTTACAGATAAATATATTATAGGCGTTTACAGTTACAGATATATACATTATAGCGTATGTAACATTTACAGATATATATATTATAGGCGTGTGTAACAGTTACAATAATACATTTATAGGCGTATGTAAACAGTTACAGATAATATAGTTATACGGGGTATGTAACAGTTACATAATACTTTTAAGCAGTAATACAGTAATATATGTTATGGGGCGTAGTAACGTTACAGATAATATACATATTATGAGGCGTATGTGTAACAGTTACAGATAATTATATTATAAGGCGTATGTACAGTTACAGATAATACTATATTATGGCGTATGTAACAGTTACAGATATATAATATATTATAGGGCGTATGAACAGTTACAGATAATATTTTATAGGCGTATGTAACCGTTATACAGATAATATATATTTATGGCGTATGTAAAAGTTACAGATCATATATGATTATAGGCGTATGTAACAGTTACCGATATATACTATTATAGGCGTATGTAACAGTTACAGATAATATATATTATAGCGAGTATGGTATCAGTTACAGATAATATATAGTAGTTACTCAATGAGCGCTGCTTTCTCCCAGGGTCAACCGGCTTCACACTCATGCAGTCAGTGTTTTACTCACTGAGCCGCTCCTTTCCCAGGTCTCCCCTGCTTCACACTCAGGCCAGTCCAGTCAGTGTCTTTACTCACTGAGCCGCCTCCCTCAGGTTCCCCTGCTTCCACTCAGTGGCCAGTCAGTGTCTTACTCACTGAGCCGCTCCTTCTCCAGTTTCCCCTGCTTCACACTCAGGCCAGTCAGTGTCTTTACTCTACTGAGCCGCTCCTTACTCCCAGGTTCCCCTGCTTCACAACTAGTGCCAGTCAGTGTCTTTACTCACTGAGAGCTCCTTCTCCCAGGTTCCCTGCTTCACACTCAGTGCCAGATCAGTGTTCTTATCACTGAGCCGCTCCTTCTCCAGTTCCCTGCTTCACAATCAGTGCCAGTCAGTGTCTTTACTCACTGAGCCGCTCCTTCTCTAGGTTCCCCTGCTTCACACTCAGTGCCAGTCAGTGTCTTTACTCACTGAGCCGCTCCTTCTCCCAGTTCCCCTGCTTCACACATCATGCCAGTCAGTGCCTACTACACTGAGCCACTCCTTCTCCCAGTTCCCCTGCTTCACACTCAGTGCCAGTCAGTGTCTTTACTCACTGGAGCCGCTCTCCCTTCCCTGCTTCACACTCAGTTGCCAGTCAGTGTCCTTTACTCACTGAGCCGCCTCCTCTCCCAGGTGTACCCCTGCTTCACACTCAGTGCCAGTCAGAGTCGTTACTCACTGAGCCGCTCCCTTCTCCCAGGTTCCCCTGCTTCACACCTCAGTGTCCAGCAGTGTCTTTACTCACGAGCCGCTCCTTCTCCCAGGTTCCCCTGCTTCACACACTCAGTGCCAGCTCAGTAGATCGTTTACTCACTGAGCCGCTCCTTCTCCCAGGTTCCCCTGCTTCACACTCAGTGCCAGTCAGTGTCTTTACTCACTGAGCCGCTCTCTCCCCAGTTCCCCTGCTTCACACCATCAGTGCCAGTCAGTGTCTTTACTCACTGAGCCGTGCTTATCTCCAGGCTTCCGCCTTTACACACTCAGTGCCAGTCAGTGTCTTTACTCACGAGCCGCTCCTTCTCCTAGGTTCCCCTCCTTCACACTCAGTGCCAGTCATGTCTTTACTCACTGAGCCGCTCCCTCTCCCTGCTTCACACTCAGTGCCAGTCAGTGTCTTTACTCACTGAGCCGTCTCCTTCTCTCCCAGGTTCCCCTGGCTTCGACCACTCATGCAGTCCAGTCTTTACTCACCGAGCCGCTCCTTCTCCAGGTTCCCTGCTTCACACTCAGTGCCAGTCAGTGTCTTTACTCACTGAGCCCCTCCTTCTCCCAGGTTCCCCTGCTTCACACTCAGTGCAGTCAGTGTCTATACTCACTGAGCCGCCTTCTCCCAGGTCCCCTGCTTCACACTCAGTTGCCAGTCAGTGTCTTTACTCACTGAGCCGCTCTTTCTCCCAGGTTCCCCTGCTTCACACTCAGTGCCAGTCAGTGTCTTTATTCACTGAGCCGCTCCTTCTCCCAGGTTCCCCCTGATTCACACTCAGTGCCAGTCAGTGTCCTTTACTCACTGAGACCGCTGCTTTCTCCCATGTTCCCCTGCTTCACACTCAGTGCCAGTCTAGTGTCTTTACTCACTGAGCCAGCTCCTTCTCCTCCAGGTTCCCCTGCTTCACACTCAGTGCCAGTCAGTCTTGTCTTACTCACTGAGCCGCCTCCTTCTCCCAGGTTCCCTGCTTACACACTCATGGCCAGTCAGGGTTTACTCACTGAGCCGCTCCTTTCTCCCAGGCTTCCCCTGCTTCACACTATCAGTGCCAGTGTCTTTACTCACTGAGCCGCTCCTTCTTCCCAGGTTCCCCTCTTCACACTCAATGTCCAGTCAGTGTCTTTACTTCATTGAGCGCTCCTGTTCTCCCAGGTTCCCTGCTTTACACACTCAGTGCCAGTCAGTGAGTTTTCAGAGCCGTCCTTTCCAGTTTGCCCTGCTTCACACTCAGGGCCAGTTCAGTTTATTCACTACTGACGTCTTCTCCCAGGTTCCTCCTTGCTTCACACTCAGTGCCAGTCAGTGTCTTTACTCACTGAGCCGCTCCTTCCCCAGGTTCCCCTGCTTCACACTCAGTGCCAGTCAGTGTCTTTACTCACTGAGCCGCTTCAGCTTCTCTCCCAGGTTTCCCTTGTTCAACACTCAGTGCCAGTCAGTGTCTTTTACTCACTGAGCCGTCCTTCTCCCATCTCCCCTGCTTACACAGTGCCAGTCAGTGTCTTACTCACTGAGGCCGCTCTTCTCCCATGTCCCCTGCTTGCACACTCGTGTCAGTCAGTGCACATTTACTCACTGAGCGTTCTCCTAGGTCTCCCTGCTCACACTCCAGTGCCATCAGTGTCTTTACTCACTGAGCCGCTCCTTCTCCCTAGTTCCCCTGCTTCACACCAGTGCCATCAGTGTCTTTACTCACTGAGCCCTCCCCTCCATCCCTGCTTCACACACTCGTGCCAGCTGTGTCTTTACTCACTGAGCCCCGTCCTCACAGCGGTCGCCCTGCTTCACACTCAGTGCCCAGCTCAGTGTCTTTACATCACTGAGCCGCTCTTCTCCCAGTTCCCCGTAGCTTTCACCCTCGAGTGCCAGTCAGTGTCTTATACTCACTGAGGCCAGCTCCTCTCCCAGGCTACCCTGCTTCACATCTTAGTCCAGTCAGTGTACTTTACTCACGAAGCCGCTCCTTCTCCCAGGTTCCCTGCTTCACACTCAGTGCCAGCACGTTGTCTTATCAATATAACGACTCCTTCTCCAGGTTCCCCTGCTTCACACTCAGTGCCAGCGTGTCTTTATCTCCTGACGCACAACTCTTTGTCCTCGGTTCCCCTGCTTCACACTCAGTGCCAGTCATGTCTTTACTCACTGAGCGTGCCTTCTTCCCAGTCTCCCCTGCTTCAAACTCAGTGCAGTCAGTGTCTTTAAGCACTGAGCGCTCCTTCTCCCAGTGTTCCCCTGCTCCTCACACTCAGTGCCAGTGTCTTTTACTCATGAGCCGCTCCTTCTCCAGGTTCCCCTGCTTCACACTCAGTGCCAGTCAGTGTCTTTTACTCACTGAGTGCCTCCATGCTACTCCCAGTTCCCCTGCTTCACAATCAGTGCCAGTCAGTGTCTTTACTCACTGAGCCGCTCCTTCTCCAGGTTCCCCTGCTTCACACCCAGTGCCAGGCAGTAGTTCTTTATCACTGACAGGCTCCTATCTCCAGGTTCCCCTGCTTCACACTCACGTGCCAGTCCAGTGTCTTTACTCACTGAGCCGCTCCTTCTCCAGGTTCCCCTGCTTCACACTCAGTGCCGTAGTCAGTGTCATCTTACTCACTGAGCAGACTCCTCTCTCCCAGGTCCCCTGCTTCACACTCAGTGCCAGTCAGTGTCTTTACTCACTGAGACGCTCCTTCTCGCAGGTAGTCCCCTGCTTCACACTCAGTGCCAGATCAGTGGTTTTACTCACTGAGCCGCTCCTTCTCCCAAGTTCCTGCTTCAACTCCCAGTGCCAGCAGTGTCTTACCACTGAGCCCCCGTCTCTTCTCCCAGGCTCCCTGCTTCCGAACACTGTCAGTCAGTGTCCTTTACTCATGAGCCGCTCCTTCTCCAGGTCCCCTGCTTTCACACACTCGTCCAGTCAGTGTCTTACTCATGAGCCACTCCGTCTATCCCAGGTTCCCTGCCTCACACTCAGTGCCAGTACAGTGTTTTACCTCCATGACGCACCTTTTCTCCTAGGTTCCCCGCATCCTGCCTAGTACAGAGTGAGACTGCCTAGTACAGAGTGAGACTGCCTAGTACAGAGTGAGACTGCCTAGTACAGAGTGAGACTGCCTTGTACTGAGTGACTGCTTTCTGAGTGAGACTCACAGAGTGCTTTGTAATGAGAGAAACTATCTTGCAGTGAGTGAGACTGCCTCCCAGTACAGTGTTACATACATGAAGATCACGTGTTGCTGGGTTTCCCGGGGCAGGATCACATGAGCCGGGGATGTATTAGAGACACAGCAGGGGCAGAAAGGTACAGATCCCAGCGTTACACTTCTATGGGGATTGCATTGAACTCTCTATACTTGCATCACAGTGTTTTCAACACAATTTATATCATTGATTCACACAGTTATATAAAAACATATGCTAAACATATACAAACTTATACCAGTGTATTCAAATGGTAATTAGGCATGTCTTAATTATGTAAATATTTAAAAAAAAATAGAGAACTTGTTTTATATATATATCAAAAAATAAATAGATGATACCGTTCTGTGGCTAACAAAATGCTTTTATTTGTGCGAGCTTTCGAGATACACTGATCTCTTCTTCCGGCGATGTTACAATGAATGAAGCAAGCAAAAGCTATACTATAAACAGTATCTATTGGAATGTTATCTGTGCTGGTCCTTCCCCCGGTGTGGATGTGTTTTATGGCTGGAGGTGTCAAAAGGCTCCTGAAAGCAAGTGAAGAAAGAGTGTGTATGTGTATCAGTGTGAATTAACATGAATGGAGAGCCCACAGTATATACAGTGCTTTACAAAAGGTGTGTGTGGAGTGGGAGCGGATATAAATGGTGTGGGTGGGTGTGGAAATGTGAGAGTTTGTAGCACAACTAAAAGTGTGTGTGGATACTATGTGGTATATACATATATATATATATATATACCCAATATCAAAGAATCTGGAGCACTCACAAATTCAAAAAATACAATTTAATGAAGTAACACAGGCATCAGGGGGTAATCACAGGAAAAAGAAGCCACGTTTCGGACCTTACGGTCCTTTCTCAAGTTTTTTTTCTTTGACTTTTTCCCTTTGAGTGCCCTGAACATTCTTGCTATTGATATATATATATATTTAGGCTTATTTATGGGGGAACCGCTATTATTAGTGAATTTTGATTGATATAATGTTTTACATTAATTTATACCTATAAACAGCAATCTTCATGATTATTCAACTCGAAGAGATGATTCAGAAAAATTAAAGATGGTATATTAGATTTATAGTCCAGAAAAAACTCAATAAATATTCTAATTCTTACCATATAGTGGCCCTGAATCTAAAATGTAACTATTTCACCACTTTTTCTTCAAGATTGGAAGCTTGGAATATTAACCAGCTTTTATTTCCCATTTCCAATATTCCAATGGACCATTTAATATTGTAGTATTTTCGTCTTTTTATATTTAATTATTAGCGTAAGGTTATTACAATACTGATTCTTATATTACTAATTCTCATATGTTTATCTGAAAATTGCAAAGATATGTAAAATAATATTAATGAAAAAATGAAAATAAAGATGAAAAATAAAAATGTATGATTAATGAATATGAAAGGATGATAGAAGAAATATTCTTAATCGAGGTATAATAATAAAAATGATTATTTAAAAAATAAATAATAATAATACCACTATAAAATATAAATATAATATTAAAAAATATATATTTTTTTATTTTAATCTACATAAAAATGTAATTGTAAATAAGAATATTGGAGGAAAAACAAACGGTTCTAATCAGACTTATTGAAATGTTATTGACACCCAATATATCGAACGAGCGCAAAGAAACAAATGAACCGTTGAACCACTAGTCCCAAGTCACGTGATCATTCCAAACCTGACCAGTCTGCAACAACAGCAACCACATCATAAGTTTGGATATTTAATAATATCTTGTATGAAATACAAGAAAATGATCCTAAATCTATCAATATTCATGTGCAATGTGTTAATTATTTATATAACCACCTATTATTTATAAGTACTAAACTAAATTAATCTTAACCTACTTATCAGTGATATTTATAATGTGTGTGATCTAATGACCCCAATCAGTGCATAAACTAATGTGTTATTAATATGTGTATAGCAATCTTACAATAATATGCTCATGATATTAATCAATCTATAATTGTAATAAATCTATGATTGTGTGAATTTTTTATAATATTAAATAAACTTGTGATTCTTGTGTGCGTATTGGATTATTATGTTGTATGTAACTCAAATCAATGACCTCAAAAAGACAAGACACAGAGGGAACATGGCTAGCATGTTCAACCCAGACCTCTCTGTCTTATCTTACAAGTAAGGGAGGCAACCGTAGGCCGCCTCTATACTATAGCAGACGGAGCGGAGGCGCACACACGCTGCAATACTCATGGCTTTGCAGGGTATGCAGCGGGCGCGATTTGGGGCGTGGCAATATTTGGAGGCGTGGCAATGACGTTCCGGCGCGGACGTCACTTCCCTACCTCACATCCCGATCCACGGGCATTTTTTCAGATGCAGCATCTGAAGCACTGGGCAGACAATTCACTCTCCCCCGGTATGTAAATTAACTTTAATTTTGTGTGTGTTGTGTATGTTGTTTGTGTTGTGTGTTTACCACCGGCATACAAAAAAGAAAAATGGCGTCACTTTGAAAATGTAATTTCACTTTGATTGGAGAAGACAGGTCACGTGATCATGCCATCGCGCAATAAATCACTTGGCTCTGTCTCCTTCAATTTTGCGCCTTTGCCAGCTGTCTGACGTGCGCGCTGGCGCCATCTATTGGCATCCTCAGAGGACCATAGATGTGAACGCACAGCTTTTGCGCGCGCCCCTCCGTTCCGCTCCGTCTGCTATAGTATAGACGCAGCCGTATCATACCACGGTGCTGATGTCGATAGTCATTTAGACCCTCTGGATTCAGTGTATTTAACACACAAATCCAGTAGGTCTCTCTTAAATTCAGATGCTTATATCTATCTCCACTTAGCAAAGTGGACTTGATGGCTTCAATACCCATTACTACTAGGGAAGATGGATCTTGGTTATGTTTTACCAAGTAGTGCCCGGATAAACTATGTGTTTGTAGTCCATGTGTTATGTTTCGCTGATGTTCAAGGAACCGCGTACTTAATGTACGCGATGTCCTTCCAATATATTGAATACAACATGGACACATAATGGCATAAATTAGAAATGATGATAAACAATTGATATGTTCCTTTATTTGATGTATTGAACCATTTGAATGAGAGCTAATGTTATCTGTTTTTTTCAGATGCTTACAAGTTATACATCTTGTTTGTCCACAGGAAAAATTGCCACTATTTTCTTTTACACTTCCCATATTGTTTTCAAGGGCTTTTAACCTACTTGGTGCACACCGTTGACTTGATGTTCCTTGCCTTCTGAAAGACTATAGGTACCCTCGGGGGTAATTTACTTCCAATGATCGGATCACTTAGCATGATATCCCAGTGTTTGTTCAAGACCGATTTGATTTTCTGAGTAGCACTATTAAACTATGTGATGAAAAGTGGTGAGCTTGAATTATTTGAAAATTCTCCACTCTTTTTATTAGAATTTGATTTTTCCATTTTATTCTTATCCAAAAGATTCTGCCTGTTTATTTGACCCACTTGTTTAAACGTCTCCTTAATGACATTTTTATTGTAACCCTTAGCCACAAATTTGTTAACTAGAATATCTCCCTGGGCTAAGTAATCAGTCAAGAGAACAATTTCTCCTGACCCTGAGAAATTGGCCACGGGGTATATTCTCCAACCACTTTTTGTAGTGGTTGCTAATGTTGTGTAAATAACTGTTTGTGGCAACTGATTTAAAATATGTCCTAGTTACAATCATATAATCCGTATTGACCTGAAGCTCCAAGTACAAAAAATTGACTTTCAATTTATTTATCTCTGACGTGAATCGTAAACCCATATCATTGTTGTTGAATGAACGTAATATGCTAGTAAATTCTTCCAACTCTCCATCCCAAATAAACAAAAGGTTGTCTATGAAACGGCCATGGAACACCAGAACCGCCCCCAGCTTAGCATTACCCAACACATGGGAATTCTCCCACAATCCCATGTAGAGGTTAGCGTAGCTGGGGGCGAATCTAGTGCCCATGGACCTGCAAATAATAAGTGTCTTCAAATTATTCTAGTATGAATTTAATGGCTCTTAAAATAAATTCCCTTTGTGTATTACATAATTGTGAATCTGTTGCAAAAACTGTTCAACTGCCTGTATACCTTTCAGATGATCAATACACGTGTACAACAAGACCACATCATATGTGGCCAAGATGTATGTATTTCCAAGGGATCCCAGAGATGGAAAATATAAATTATACATACATACATACGCACGCACACAGCTGGCGGTGGGAGAAGAGGACCACCATGTCAGCAGAGCAGGCAGCAGAGGCTTTACATGGCGGGCGGCAGCAGCAGAAGAGTATTGGCACCATGTGAGCAGCAGAGGAGGACGGCCGGGAGGAGCGCGCCCCAGCTGTCCGACCCGAAAGTCTTTTCTGACTTCCGGTGGTATTAGCCAAACACAACCCATACTACAACCATGAAGCTCATTCTGAAAGTACCCCAATAGCCCCAACCCCTCCCAACACTGCCCACAATTTTCCATTTTCCCCACTATCTGGAGAAAAGTACACACGCGCTCCTCAAATGAAAACTAAGCAGCTAATGTGGGCCTGACCTGCAATCTAAGTTCCTACGACATGGTGCCTCAGCCATCGCCAAACCACTTGCTTCCCTAATCAACTCTATTCTGTCTGCAGGCCATATCTCTAAGACCTGGAAAACTGCTAGAGTTGTCCCAATCTTCAAAAGTGGGGACAAAAACACTGTCTCAAACCACATGCCAATCTCTCTTCTCCCAATCCTATCCAAAGTCATGGAAAAATGTGTTTACTCACAATTAAGCGATTACTATACCAAGTCAAATTTCCTTAGCCAACTCCAATCTGGCTTTTGCCCAAAACACTCCACGGTAACTACCCTGCTAAAAGTTTGCAATGAGATCCAGTGTGGAATGGAACTGGGACAACTCACTGGTGCAGTATTCCTAGATTTTGCAAAGGCTTTTGATACAGTTGATCATGTTATCTTGTTAAATAAGCTCCAATGCTCTGAAATAGGGGAACATATTTTAAACTGGTTTCACTCCTATCGCATAGATCTCAATATATGTCTATCTCGGACTCTAACTCCAACCCTTTTGAAGTCACCTGTGGGATCCCACAAGGCTCTGTTCTGGGGCCCCTACTCTTTTCAGTCTTCATCAATGATCTTCCCACAGCTTGTAAGGGAACTTCAATGTGGATGACACCATCTTATATGCACACAGCCCTAGCCTCTCTGACCTTGGACAAGTACTTCAGTCTGATTTTTCAACACTTGAAAATTGGATTTCCCAAAACAAACTGTTTTTAAACACTGACAAGATTACTTCAAGTTATTGCTGTTAAAGGTGGTTGAATCATAAGGTATACAGCTCAACCCCCTTATAACGCTGTGCTTTGGGTCCAAAGAATCACAACGCGTTATAAGCGGATCGCGTTAGAAATAATGTACAATTGTATGCATTGTACAATAAAGTATTTAAGATACAAATAATCGTGTTGGAAAGTATTCAGAAATACGGAAATTGGGAGCCACGCTTGCATCGTGTTATAAGCGGATTTGTGTTGTAACGGATCCCGTTATAACGGGGTTGAACTGTACTTAGTTTTTCACACATTGCTTCTCCATTTTGGCTTTATTTTTGTTAAATAAATCATGACACGGTGTAATATGTCATTTGTTGTTGTTCATCCGAGGTTGTATTTACCTAATTTTAAGACCTGCTAAGGAACAGATGATTGTTATTATGCCCTGATATGGAAAACCATAGAATTCAAAGAGGGTGTACTTTCTTTTTCACACCACTGTATATGTATGTTTGTGTATGTGCCTGTTCGATGTATGTATATACGCATCTATCTTAACACAGTTGGGGGTCGCTGTCTTTAAGCCGCCGGAGCAGGACTCCAGTGTATCAAGTAAATAAGTCACACTTGTTTGGTGTTTACTCGCAGAATCTATGCTGCTTATCTTTCCTAATTTAACCACTTTGTGTTCCAAATAAAAATTTCAGCACCAGTTGTTAGCTTATAGTCAAATGTTTGATATTGTGAGGTGTAAATGGGTTACAGTTTGTCCTTATCGTAGTTTAATCACTTTATGTCCCAAATAGCAATTTCAACCCAAGTAGTTAACTTGTAGCGTAATGTTTGATATTGCGAGGTGTAAGTGGGCAGCAAACCTGCGTCCTGAATTGGGTGGGTATGTGTGGGCGTGGGTAGCTGTACATGTTGGGTGTGGGTAGGTGGTGTGTGGGGTGTATGTATATGGCAGTTGGGTGTGTGTGGCGTTGGTGTGGCAGTTGGGCGTGGGTGTTTGTGTGGCAATTGGGCGTGGATGTGTGGCGGTGAGGTGTGGGTAGGAGGGTGAGTGGCAGTTGGGCGTGGGTGTGTGTGGCGGTGGGGTGTGGGTAGAGTGTGTGTGGAGGTGGTGTGTGGCAGTTGGGCGTGGAGGTGTGTGGCTTTGGATAGGTGTGTGGCAGTTGGGTGTGTGTGGCGGTGGGGTGTGGGTAGGTGGGTGTGGGGTGTGGCAGTGGGGTGTGTTGCTGTGTTGTGTAGGGGAGGTGTGTGGCAGTTGGGCGTGGAAGTGTGGTGTGTGTGTGGCAGTTGGGTGTGGGTAGCTGTGCATGTGGGGTGTGTGGCAGTGGGGTATGGGTAGGGGGGTTGTGTGGCAGTTGGGCGTGTGTGTGTGGCGGTGGGGTGTTGTGTAGGTAGTTGGGCGTGGCGGTGGGCAGTGTGTGGCAGTTGGGTGTGAGTGTGTAGCATCAGCCACGCACCCACCCCATTTTGTGCGTGGTTGCACCTATGTGTCTGACAGTGAGTGACACTCACAGAACATCGGGGAGGGGGGTTGTTGGCCTCCACGTGCCTTTCTATTCAGGCACTCTCCATGGACAGCCCGTCACATGGGGACCTTAACCCCTTCCCTGCCCCAGGAGGCCTAGCAGCTCTCGCTCTATCGATCCATTGTCTGTTTGGGCTGCCCTTACTGCGCCTGAAGGACCCCCCCGCCGCCGCTGCTCTTTCACGCCAGTGGCGTCATCAACACAGAAGCGGTTTCCCTGCGGGAGGCTGGAGGCAGACGTGCTGAGGAGAAGGCGTTCTGTGACCCACCTCTTGCCCGGGCCGCGGCCCCCCTTGTCTTGCAGGCAGCGCAGCGGGCAGCCCTGTCAGGCCCCCCCGCCCCCCGGCCGTGTAAATCCCTCCGCTTCCGGTGTCTCGCTCTCATTCGCTCGGTGCGGCGGCAGGAGGAGGAGCAGCCGGTGACTCTCCGTGTAATAACACACCGCGAGCAGCGCTCAGGCCCCGCCCCCCCGACACAAGCGGAGACCCGGGAAGGTGCGGTACCGGGGCTGCACCGTCTCGCACACCGGGAGGGGGCGGAATAACGGGGCGGCGTTAGTATCCGAAAACGCGCTCTCTACCAGAGAGGCAAACGCATTAGATTGTGAGCTCTTTGGAACAGGGTTTCCCGACCCCCCGTCCGTGTCTGCCTTATAGAAGCACGCACACTGCTAGGCCCCAGTGTGCTATACACAGAATCTGAATTTATTAGGAGATTATATATCTATATCCCCCTGCTAAGCTTCTCTCCCAGGTTAGGCCTCAGTGCTGGTTAAGGGGGCACATGGTGAGCTGGCACAAGGGGTTAAGGTGGCACATGGTGAGCTGGCACAAGGGGTTAAGGTGGCACAAGGGGTTAAGGTGGCACACTGAGCTGGCACAAGGGGTTAAGGTGGCACACGGTGAGCTGGCACAAGGGTTTAAGGTGGCACACTGAGCTGGCACAAGGGGTTAAGGTGGCACACTGAGCTGGCACAAGGGGTTAAGGTGGCACATGGTGAGCTGGCACAAGGGATTAAGGTGGCATGGTTTCGGGTGGCACCGGTGGGGTAATGTGGCATGGTAACCTGGCACAATGGGTTAGGATGGCACAGGCTGGTTATGCACCCAGCCTGCCAGGTTAATGGCCTCTACCTACAAGATTATAAAAGACTAGCTCTGGTTGTCGTGTTCCGTGGCGGGTTCAGGATTCCCTGCTCACACATTGTGATCTTGTTATAACTCCTAATCTCTCCTCAGATGCCCTCAGCCACCAGCAGCAGTAAGGCGGTGCCGGGCTCCGGTGAGGCAGCCGCTGCCCCCGTCCCTGCCGCCGGCAGCACCGGTAACATCCAGAGCGAAGCCATGAAACAGATCCTGGCAGTGATTGACAAGAAGCTGCGCAACCTGGAGAAGAAAAAGGTCTGTGCCCCTACCTGGTACTTTAACTCCTGGCACTCTGGCGTTTGGGTTATCCTTGCATATCTTGTGGTGGTGACACGTAGCCTGCAGCCTCTTAAGCGTGTCATAACTGTCACCTATTGCTAGGTGCCCAGCAGAACTAGTATCTGAGTTCAGCCTGGAGATATCCAGAACCCTGCTGGAGATGACCAGCCAGTGGAAATAGAAGCTTCTGGTTCTGTTGCCATTAATCATCCTGTAGGCTAAGTAATGTGATCCCATGTCAGGTGGTGCTAACTTGCATTTTTACCGTAGAAATATGCGTGTATATATATATATCTTTATCCTCTTGTGCCTAATGGTTGTGATGACTTTGAGCCAGTGAGATGCCCTGTTGTGCTCACATTAGTGGCCCGCACATAACCTCCACTCGCCAGTTAACTTTTGTATTGCCTCGCCCCAAAGATTGGTACGCAGTCCCGCGTTCAGCTACGCTTGGCTGCAGTGGTCCCCTTTATTAATAAGTGGTCCTGTGGCTTAGTTATCACTCCCTAGTATAGGTTCACTAGCACTGACTGTACACAGTGTATCATTAGTGATGCTGCAGGCAACACTATTTTCAAAGTAGATGTTTGACTTTTAGTCACTGACAGGCAGAGGCCTAATAAAGCCAGAGGATGCTGAGGGCAGTGTAATGTTTTGTAGGATGAAGCCTATCCCTTCCTGTCACTCACAGGATAAACAGACCAGCTACCATCTTATAAACGGCTGGGATCTGTTTCACTATAGGTAAATCTGGGGTGCAGTCGGTGTTAAAATCTAAGTGTGTGTGTGTGCGCGGCAATGTTAAACAACGCATGTCTTTGTTTGTAAGGGTTTAGCAAGCAATCCTCAACTTTTATTTTTTTGAATGTTTTTACAGAATTAGAAAGGGGGTAGTTCAGCTCCCAAAGACCCCCCCCCCCTTCCAATGATGTAAAAATAACGGGGGATGGGGCGTACTGCTTTGTGCTGTTGTCCTGCATTATTCTGCCCTTTCCCACTTTATTTGGGTATATCCGGAGATCCCTGCTGATCCTGTGGCAGTGAGAACCTATTGTGCTGGGCTCAACACTCAAATATAAACTTATGCGCGTGTTGTTATGCATACAACGTATTATTGTGTGTGTGTGTTGGGCTGTATGTGTGCTGGCTCCCCTCCCCCTGTTGTGGGGGTTTGTGTGCGCGGTATAACGGGGTCCGGTATTTGGCGGACACGTTGTTGTTGTTGTTTATAGGAGGGTTCGCGGATCGCTTGCCCGCGGCCCGCCTCCTGTCCCCGGCCCTTTGTCTCCCTCCCCGGAGCACACGGCGCAGGCCCCGGGCTGCTGCACATGGAGCAGGCCGCATCCAACATGGCGGCTCCCTGTGCCGGGGAGGAGGAGGCTGCACCGTGTGCTCTGTGTCGCACACCGCGCTGTGCTTGTGCCTTGGTACAACATTGCATACACATGTATATCCTCTCCCAGGCGGGGCTCGGGGATGGAGTATGTAGCTGTAGGTATTTATAATACCCGGGGTAATATAAGTACAGTGTGAGTGTTTGCGCGTACACGCGGCTGATCTCGGGGAGGGATCGGTAACATGCGCACACAAATAAGAACAGCGCGGTAATAACGTTGGTATAGAAGTACAATCCGTGCAGCAGCAAAACCAATCTCACAATGTCTATAGTGACAAGTGCAATCCAGTGACTGCACAGTATACAGCAGTTTGATTTGGCATGCTGCTTAACCCTCAAACTTCCCTTTAGCATTAATTACTGCTTTGAGATATAGATATACACATATTACATTTTAATGAGTTATACCGTTGAGGGGGGGGGGGTCAGAAAAGAATGGGGTAATTGGGGGTTAAGCACAAAATTAGGGAAAACATTTAAACAATATGGTTGCAGAAGAAAAATGAAAAATAATAGGTATACATTTTACATATTTATTTTTATTATGGACATCTATCCTCAAAATGTGTAGTTGTCCATGTGATCAATCTTACTGGGGCACTCCTGCTTTAGGAGGGAAGGGCAATAAGGGCAGTGCCAAGTTCAGTGGGTCAATGTTGTTGGTACCCTTGCTTTTAAAAATGAACTGAACAAGTATGAATGTATGTATGGCGCACGTTCCATGGTAAACAAATGGATTTACGATTGATTTGATCACTTAAAGATATGATTTATTTATAAACGTGGCTGCTTTCACTGGTCATGCGGTCCTTTTTTTGTAGGAGTTGCCACGGATGCACAACCAACAAGATCCAGCGAGCATCCGTATCTATCATGAATCACAAGTGTAGGCACGGACAGGTCTTGTAATGTTGAAAAAAATAAACTTATTGCATAAAACAATAAATGTTTCAGGTCACTCTTGGTCCAATGTCAAGATACAAAATGGAAAAGAAAGCAAGAACACCTACTGTAGTATCTTAAATACTTTGTTTTTATTCTGTATCTTTACAAAGGTCCAAGACTGGACTGAAACATTGATCGTTTTATGCATATATTTCCCCTACATTACAAGCCTCCTGTGAATGCCTTTATTGGTCAAACAGACATAAGGAGTTGCAGTTGGTTTTAGTGTTCCTGGTAAGAACTGATTCATGTACACATTTCACAAGATGGAAATAACACTTTAAGGCGGAATCTTTGTAAGGAATACAATTAAAACTGAAGTTTTATACAAAATATAGATTATTTTCTATTGCCTAATCTGCTTGTAAAGCTGCCTTCTCGCCCCCTCAGTATGTTATCGGTGGTGGTTAGGCACAGATTAGTGGCATAAGTGCTCTGCAGTCTATGTGTGAGGGCCTTGGGGGGTGCTTTCTCTCTATAGGTAACTCTCACTTTGTTTGCCCTCTTCCTGGTAGTAATGTTTTACAGTTAAGCAGAATAATCTCCGTCCTGCGGGCTTCCTTGTGAGCATATCTTGATGCCCCTGAGACACTAATGTGACATTTTAGTAAAATTTGTTGTTACAATGGACATGTTATACAGAACTCTATCTACACAGCAAGCTCGCCCGCCCATTCTGTGCATTGCGCGGTAAAACTGGGACATGTCCCTTCTAATCGGACACATCTCTTTACTTTGACCGTGGAACATGAATGCTTGAGTCTTTGATGTACAGAAATGTATGACTGTTTAATCCGACTGATAAAGTGCATTGTTTGCGTTCAATGCAGTGAGGCTTCTGTCATGTTGTGCTGGGTAGGCTTTTTTTGTTTTTTGTTTTTGTTGGTGTGATTGTAAATTCTTTGTAGGGTGTGATACCTATTAGGCGGTCAGCACAAGTTATTCACAGATAACATTCTGGGGTACGGAGCTTTCTTTGTGGGTGTTGGCATTCAAACATTACACAGGATGAAGACCATGGGAATTGGAAAGCGGTGTACGCCAAATTAATCTCTGCAGAATTTGTGTTGGTCCCATGAATATTCAGTTAATGACTAAAATGTAACCTCACCACATTGCCAACAGGTAATGTATAGGAACACGTACCATTTGTAAAGGAGCCCGTGCTGGCGCTGTCCCACATATAAACGGAGTGGAACTTGAATCCTCTTGTAGACATCACAGGAGCACTCCACTAACTCCTCCTAATATGTGAGAGCTCCCGAGGGAGGTCTCGCACAGGCAAGGGAAAGCAGACTGCGAACTCGGGATCCGTTTGTAAAAGGTTTCGATTATAAAAAGTCCACAAAATGAACGACACAGATTACCATGACACAGGTTAACACAACCATGACATGAAACTTGCATAAGTATACTAAGAGGGGGTGTAGGCAAATGGGGAGTCTGAGGCAGCGACGCCCCCAGCAGGCTAGTTGGCTACGGACCACGATCGGTAAGCCAGGTGGAACTCCAACCCTATCTCGCACTGGTCAAGGTTTGCATTTACGCGCTTCCTCAGGGATTAGGTTTTCCTTTTATAGTAACACAAGATTGACAATTATTTTTGTATATCTATGGATGACAATTGCTCAAAAGCTTTGTGTGTGCTTTCCATCAGAATGAGCAAATAAAGGTAAAATACCAGGACGACAAATACAATGTTCAAAAAGGTATATTAAATCCAGTACAATATACCAGTGTGATAAGACATTTTCTAGCCTGTACCATTGGATCTAATACACAATGGTGTCGGCCCACTCTCTCTCACAATTTATGCTTGGGTTTCTTTTCTTCCCCATCTATTTTCAGACTTAATTTGCTCTTTCTGTAAGCGTTGTATTTGTTATTGTGTCTGACTGTCCATATGACTATATTGTATTGGATCTAATATGCCATTTTGAACATGGTATTTGGTGTCCTGGAATCTGACACTTTTTTTTAATTTTTTTATTTTTTATTTGCTCATTCTCTCTGGCTGGTCCTGTGACCGTTATCACAATCTGAAGCATCTCCTGGAAGAATTTGGGTGCTGGGGCAGTGTCCTGATTGTATTTAATACAATCAAGTCAGTAATTGGTAATCCATGAAACACAGGCTTGTGCTGTGATTTGGCATTGAAGTGGTTCATTCAGATTACATGACTGTGTCTACGGCTGTATCTTTCCCTTGCATATCCTTCCAGTCCGTGTCCATAAAGCTGCTGGTTATAGGCAGATTTAGTGTTTTAATCTTAACCAGTGGTGACCTTTTAAATGTATGACTGTCGAATGTCCTACTCTTTGCAAATTGTAATTGTTTAAGAAGTTGGGAAAACCTCATTGTGTTCGGCCTATGAGATGCGTATAATTACGTGGCAAGGTCTGTATTCCCAAACCTGAGACCGGTGATTTTTCTTCCAATTATTCATGAAGTGCGAATTTGAGAAGCTTTCCGCATCACTGTACTATTTGTATTTTAACAGAGTAAAATACATACTCCTATGTATTTGTCATCATAACTCTGTGCCCAGGACATACGTGAAAACGAGCGGTAGCTCTCAATGTATTACTTCCTGGTAACCCATTTATAAGTGCATTCTAGGCATATCCTGTACATTCTTTCCCAGGAGTCGGAGAATTGACGTTACCTTTTTGTTGCATTTAGTTGATGACACATGTAACAGTTGTGTGGTGACAAGCGCTCGTGTGATAGGGACACCGCTGTTTTACGTGTGGATTATTATAATACCATGCCCCCTGATCATGCCTGCCCCAAGTACTTCCTTTTACTTGTGACTACAAGCCCCAGTAACCCTGGACATGTCTGCTTTCAGGGCAAGCTTGATGATTACCAGGATAGAATGGACAAAGGAGAACAGCTGAATCAGGACCAACTGGTAAGAACCAACACCCTTCTCTAGCACTCTTTCTAACAGCGGGAGAAGGAAGAGTCCATATAGGCACTATAACTTAACAAGCTAGGCCCCAATTTCTACATCTGTGAAGGTGCATGCAGAGTATATAGAGCTGACTTGTGTTGGCAAACCACTTGCTAAAATGTGTGCGCTTTTTATATGGGTTATTAATGTGGTTGCGTGCATTTCCAAGAGTAAGATCTGTTTTTTGGGTATTTAATTTGCGATGGGTTGGTGCGTTTGTCACTACGACTCATGCGTTTTGTATCTTCAGGATGCGGTGGCAAAACTCCAAGAAGTTGCGAGCAACATGGAATTTGGCCGTGAATTGCAGAGGAGTTTTATGGCGCTGGGTCAAGATGTAAGCCAATGAGTTATTTTCACTTTCCGAATTTTAATGAAATTTTCTTGGCTTTAAAAGATGAGGAGGTATCTGATAACCAGTCCATACACAGAATTGTTTCATCCTCGGACTGCATCCTTCTCCGTTGGTTTTTATATTTTCAGTTGAGGCTTCACAAGTATTCTGTGTGTACATGGTGAGCAGTAAATGCTAGGCCTGCACGTCTCACTACGAGTATTCTGTGTGTACATGGTGAGCAGTAAATGCTAGGCCTGCAGGCCTCACCACGAGTATTCTGTGTGTACATGGTGAGCAGTATAAATGGCTAGGCCTGCAGGCCTCACCACGAGTATTCTGTGTGTACATGGTGCATAAATGCTAGGCCTGCCGCTCACTACGATATTCGTTTGTGTACATGTGTAGCAGTAAATGCTAGGCCTGCAGGCCTCACTACGAGTATTCTGTGTGTACATGGTGAGCAGTAAATGCTAGGCCTGCAGGCCTCACTACGAGTATTCTGTGTGTACATGGTGAGCAGTAAATGCTAGGCCTGCAGGCCTCACTACGAGTATTCTGTGTGTACATGGTGAGCAGTAAATGCTAGGCTGCAGGCTACCCTAGTATTCTGTGTGTAGATGTGGCAGTAAAATGCTAGGCCTGCCGTCACTACGAGTATCTGTGGGTACATGGTGAGCAGTAAATGCTAGGCCTGCACCCTCACACGAGTATTCTGTGTGCCATGGTGAGCAGTAAATTGCTAGGCCTGCAGCCCTCACACGAGTATTCTGTGTGTACATGGTGAGCAGTAATGCTAGCCTGCAGGCCTCACCACGAGTATTCTGTGTGTACATGGTGAGCAGTAAATGCCAGGCCTGCACGCCTCACTACGAGTATTCTGTGTGTACATGGTGAGCAGTAAATGCTAGGCCTGCACGCCTCACTGCAAGTTGAAAAGCAGATTCCCAAAGAGCTTCCTATCAAATATGCCTTGGACCCAGGTTCACAATGCACTTGGCATCACTATCGCGGAGTTCTTCACACGCTTTGCTGTTCTTGGCGGTTTAACATCCACTGCATTCATTTGCATGAAATTGTTGTCCATTCCCTCATTTTTTCAAGAACCTTTTTATTGGTTCCCCCTCAATAAACCGTTTCATGCTGCAAGGAGTTCAACCTTGGTTATAAGGATCACTCCTCAGTTTATTTTCCAGCTGGGGGATTATTTTTTAGCTGCTGACTGAGCTTCCATTTCTTCCCCAGAAGATTGCCGTTCTGTTGCATAATAACTGAAGCGCATATGTAGAATGCATTTACTTTTTTATTATTTTTAAGCTGGATCAAGCCAAGGAAAAGGCAGGCGCTGGCTATTTGTCGCAGTACTTTTGTCCTTGACTTTTTGCGGTGAAACGCACCTTTTTTTTAACCAGATGTTACTGTTTCCAGATCCAGAAATCCATAAAGAAGGCGGCACGACGCGAGCAGCTCGTGCGCGAGGAAGCGGAGCAGAAGCGTTTAAAGACGGTGCTGGAGCTGCAGTTTCTCCTGGACAAGCTGGGGGACGACGAAGTGCGCAGCGATCTGAAGCAAGGCCTGAACGGCGTCCATGTCATGTCGGAGGAAGAGCTGGCCCTGCTGGATGAGTTCTACAAGCTGGTGGAGCCTGACCGTGACCTGAACGTTAGGTACAAGTGCTCATCAAATCCGCCCCTGACTGCCACAGACCCCAGAAATGGCGCGTTCCTTGTGCTAATGCCAGGGTGTCTGGCGCAGGAATAGAGTCCTAATATGGCAGATGTTGTTAAGGCGCGAGCTTGCTCTCTGTGTAAGCTGGTTGTACTTGTCAGGGGATTAGATTCATGAAATGTCTAGTAGTGGAGGAAGCGTATTTTTAACTTGATGGGGCTGTAGCATGCGCCAGCACAAACTAACCGACCCATTCTGTTGCTGCAGGTTCAGTGAGCAGTACGATCATGCCTCCTCTCACCTGTGGGACTTGCTGGAAGGGAAAGAGAAGGCGGTGTGTGGCACCACGTGTAAGTTCACATGTCCGTGTTCTCGCCGGGGTTGGATTTTTAGGGGAGTAGAAGGCGGCTGTAGAAGTGTCTGCCAGACAGTGTTTGTAATGTTGACTCGGGTGTGTATCGGGCGTTCGTATCATGAACGCACTTCTCTTGGTCACGGCGGGGTGGTAACAGTGTAAGTGTGTTCTCTGCCAGCTTTCTGTATGTGGCTGTGATGGTTTTCCAGGCGTACCCTTACTCATTCAGCAGTAACCCGGGCCTTGTGCCAGCTCCTGCTCCCTCAGCAGTATTGTTGCTGATGCACACACGACTCTTTCTAGAAACCACAACTGGGGTTTGGTTCAACTTTTTTTTTTTTTTTAGTTCACAGTAGAATAAACACTTTTATTATGTTACGGGCTTTAAGCTGGCACTGTGATCAGAAGTGCTAGCACACATTCCCTTTTTTTTTTTTTTAAAGCAAACCATGCATGATATTGGTCCGATACTTGTGACGCTGTAATAGCGATAAAGTCCTTGTGCCAAAATCAAATAGCTTACATACTGGTGATACCTTTCCAAGTCCCGTTCCTATTACATGGTAGATCTCCAAAGTGAGTTGGTGCCGCTGCCTGTCAGAAAAGGGGGGTTTCCAAGACCCTCAAAGTGAATCGCAAGACTTCCTCTGGCACATGGATCAATAGGGAGATACAGAGAGCAAAGAAACACTAGCGTAACACTAAAATTTTGTAATATAAGAGATGCATGTAATTAGCACTCACGTGCTTGTGAAATAGAAGAATCTCATAGCTACAGGCATCCAACGTTTGTGGGAAGCTCGTCACCTGGGGGCAGACTGTCTTAATTAAACTTTCATCCCACGTTTTGTATTTATTTTTTAAATAGAGAAAAAATAGAAAATGCCATAGCATAATTATTAAAACACATTTGGGATAAAAGTGGATGTTGCTCACAAACGCCTATCTCGAGCTTTGTGTGACTTGAATATAAAGCTTTCCAGCATGGTGAGAGTTTCACGTGTCCTCCCTCTGGCCGCCTGATACGGGATCTTTTTCTGAGCTCGGAAGGATATTTTGGCCTCGTACTGTCCTCGTCACTCGGGGTGCAGGCCGCGATGTCGTTTTTGGTGTACTCGGTTCTCCTCCTTTCCGCAGAGTCCCGTATGGGTAGCCCCCGGAAGGGCCGATCGGGTATCCTATCTGCCTCCGTTTTGTTTCCAGTAGGAGGGTCACGTGAAAGCGTGTCAATGATCGTGAGGTAGCGCTTACGTGTGCGTGCGTGGTGTTGGCAAATCGCCTACGGTTGAACTATAGAGGCCACCGTAGGTGACTTGCATACGCAAGCTCTGCCTCGCGATCGCTGACGTTGGTGAGTAAACATCCACTTTTTATCCCAAATGTGTTAATATAACTTCTGCTATGGCATTTTCTATTTTGTCCCGTGAAAGAATTATTGACAGGAGGGTTATAGAGAATACAAAGGGTCTGGGGTTACTGGTCTTTCATCTTGTCTCCTCTATTGTATGTGTGTGTGTGTGTCTGATAAGTGACCAATATACATTCTGTGTACAGGATGGAATGTGTGATTGGGCAAGGTTTGCTCTGCGATTATCCCAGGTAAATCATGTACTCCCTAGGAATTTGGGAGA
Source organism: Ascaphus truei (assembly GCA_036426205.1). Taxonomy (NCBI): domain Eukaryota; kingdom Metazoa; phylum Chordata; class Amphibia; order Anura; family Ascaphidae; genus Ascaphus; species Ascaphus truei. The sequence goes on from CM071579.1 coordinate 23,873,639, forward strand.
AACAAGTACTATGGGATGGGTGCAATGTGCAATGTGGAGCTTGTGGATTGGGTGAAGGGGTAATAAATGCATATAAGGTAAGGGTTATATGTAATGTATAAGTACTGAGTCTGGGACGACCCCACCTAGGATAACACTGAAACGGCTTGTCGATGTGTCGTCTCCTTGTGCACGCGTAAATAAAGTTTCCTTGATACTCACCGAACCTGCCTGCAGTTCCCGGTACCCCAGAAAAGACTGCAATCACAGTCCTAAAAAAACACCCAACGTGGGAAGCGTTTAATAAACAGTCTGCCGCAGGTGACGCGCTTCCCACAAACGTTGGCTGCCGGCAGCTGTGAGATTCTTCTATTTCACAAGCACATGTGAGTGCCAACTACACAGATCTCAGTGTAACACTGGTTCTTTGCTCTCTCTGTCCCTGTTGATGCATGTGCCAGAGGACGCCCACCTTTTCTTGCCGTTCAGCAGGTAGAGCCTTTGTAGATTGGTTGGTACAATGTGCTGTAACTGCCATTTAATTCCACTGATGGCTTTGTTACTGGTCCTAACGACACCTAGTTAACAAGGCTGAGCTCCGTTTACAGCGATTTAAGCTCTTTTTCTTTTTAATTGAGGTTGTGGCTCTTTGTTTTACAGACAAAGCCCTGCGGGAGGTAGTGGAGCGGGTCTTCCAGAGTACTTATTTCGACAGTTCCCAGAACCACCAGAACGGTCTGTGTGCGGAGGAAGAAGAGCCCGTTGCAGTGCCAGTGGCAGAAGAACAAGCACCAGAGCTCGGTACCTCCTTTTGCTTTCCTAGTGACATCCTCTTTATGTTACTCTCATGGTGACCCAACACATGTGGCAGCCGCCTGCTGGATCTCTCCCCTCTGCATGGTTTTGCTTGACATTGGAATGCTCCATTAATTGAGCGCTGACTACCTCTTGTAACATAACCATTCCCTCCCAGACACCAGCAGATGCCCATAATGTAGCGCAGGGATTTCCCACCCGGGGGGTTCGGGAGGGGTCACCCCAAAATAAAATCTGTCCTAGCGGCTCCCAGGCAGTGTAGCGGTGTCCCGAGCCCGTGTGGGGACAGCACACTTGGTAAGGTCCCATCCAAACATTGGGGTGGGGGGTGTAGCTTCCAAAGTCACTCTGCACAATGCTTTGCATCCACTGCAGCAAGGCATTGTGGGGGTGTAACTTTGGAAGCTATGACAGCGATTTCCCCCCCCCCCCCCCCCCCCCCCCCCCCCCCCCCCCCCAAGGGGGCGCTTTTGGGCCTTTTTTCCCCGTGTTTTTTCCCCCCCCCCCCCCCCCCCATGCGCTAAGGAGCCTATACGGCCTGGGATCGCTCACACAGGTTTGTTAGTAATAGTCTTGAGTCGGCAATAATATTTAATTGGTGGTTTACAGAACAAATCTTTTCTATCGGGGGTGCAGTGTACGGATTGTGGGGAAGCGCTGTCTTATAGCGACCTGATTATTGCTGTGAGATGTTGGGTGATACCGATTTCAGGCAGTCTGCAGGTTGAGAACTAATTCCCTGTTGTAGTTTGAATGTGTAACGAAATGCGGGAGTCTGTCCTGCAGGGGAAAGCGTCTCATAGGCAATTCTACCCTTATCCTTATGGCTGTGAACAGATCCTGAATATTAAGCGAGAATAGGCGCTGAGTCTTGTGTTGCATTCTTTCTAGAACCAGAAGCCATAGAAGAATATGCCGATCCCAGTGAAGTGGAGTCAACCGAGGTAAGAGCAACTTAAGTGCAATTCTGCAACTCTGGGTGGCTGTTCTGGGCAACGCTGCCTGTGCTGAAGCAGGTAGCACATTAAATGGCCCTAGAAACAGTTGGGAATCTGGGAAATGGGATAAGAATGAATGCAGTGGCGGCAACACCAGCTGTCAAAGTGCCAGCAGCGCTGATACTGACACTGTAAGGGGGAGAGATGTGGTTTCGTGATGTCTCCTAATCGCATAAAACATCACCTGCATCTCAATGGGGAATGGGATGTCAAGCTTAGCTGGCACATGCGGCTATGTCTCACTACCTATAATAACTCCCCTTAATATAGTGAGAGCTGCTAAGGATAGGCAGAGAATGGGGTACAGCTTCCCGCCTCCTTACTGAGCTTCAGCACACAGATCATGTCATTTGGCATATGTTACACAGAGCTGATAATTGGGCTTGATCTTGGCTCACTTCAGAGGACAGGAATCCCGTGTAGCGCCAGGTCGCAATAGTTGCATGTCATATATTTAAGGGGGGGGAGGCATGCATTTTTTCACTTTAGGTCAATGCAGCCTGTGCAATTCCTCTGAGACCAATGTAATTTCATGAAACTGTCTAAATCCTGGACTTTGCGCACGTTTTCTCTCTCCTGCAGTTTGTGAACAGGCAGTTCATGGCAGAAACACAGTTCAGCAGCAGCAGTGAGAAGGAGCAAGTAGATGAGTGGACAGTAGAAACAGTTGAAGTAAGATTTGTTTAATGTTCATGTTAAAAGTGACGCTTTTTGTACCTTTCAATAAACATGACCCTGCCCCCACGTGTCCTAATAAAAGTTAGTTCTGGTTGCAGTGTCTCAGATCTTTATTTCGTTTTTCGCGCGTTTAACAGGTTTGTCTTGTCAACCGCGTTCTCCATAAACGTAAAAAGCGTCCTGCAGCAAACCTAATGCGCTGGTAACTTAAACCAGGTCCATTAGCGAGTATTTACCTCCTGCAGTGTCTCAGGCCTCCGGTATGGTGTAGGGCACTTTCACCAGCCCACTCAGCAGGGAAACTGGAAGCTTAATGTTTCTAAGGGGGGTCTGTGTATTAAGCTTTTGTGTTCTTTTAAAAGGTCGTTAACTCACTTCAGCAACCACAAGCATCATCCCCTCCCGTCCCCGAGCCCCTCACGTTAAATACTATCGCTCAAGTCCAGCCCGATCCCATTGTGCGGAGGCAGAAAGTTCAGGACCTGATGGCCCAAATGCAGGGTCCATACAACTTCATGCAGGTGAGTGTATGCTCTGACTGACGGACAGATGCACAGTGGTGCATAACAAAGTCCAACACTCCCTCTCCCTTGGCAGGACTCAATGCTGGAGTTTGACAGCCAAGCTATTGACCCCGCCATTGTGTCAGCACAGCCCATGAACCCAGCTCAAACTCTGGACCTACCGCAGATGGTGTGCACACCTGGTAAGACAATCTTGTGTTTGTATAGTCTAAACCAGCGGTTCCCAATTTTTGGCTTTTTTTATTCTGTACCATCATAACCTTCCTTTGCCATAACATCAATGCATCTTGGTTTTACAAACCGTAATACAATCTTGTGTCGGATAATGGCAAGACTACTGTGCAAGTACACCTTTGCGGACTCCCTACTAAAGTGTGCAGAACCCCCACACCCCAGTTCCTGATTGGAAGCCTGAATTTCCCAAAACCCACGCAGTTTGCCACCTACCCCCACGCAGTTTGCCACCTACCCCCACGCAGTTTGCCACCTACCCCCACGCAGTTTGCCCCTCCTGTACATCTGGCAGATTGCAGTCTGTGATCGTAGTTCTGCTCAAGTTACTCTCTGTTGCCATGGTAACAGGCTGCAATCAGACCGGGGGAGGGAAAGTGTGTCAAAGCGGTGTATGCAAAATGGACAACATGGTCCGATATATAGACATAGAAATCTAACAGTGATTTGTAGTACAGAAGCTATGCGCCCATGCAGGATTCTTTTGGTAGAGCAACCGCTCAAATTCAGATGATATACATTTTGTACTCTGATTCCCAGTGAGTTGGCAGCGTGGTTCGTACTGGATTGAACCCCTCATTGCTAGGCTGCTCTGCAACCCCACAGAGACCTTTCAGGGGGGGCTGTTTGCGTTGGGTAACATCGTCTTCCCCCTCCCTTTTGCAGTTCATTCTGAGGCCAGGTTATCTCAGACCAGCCAAGTTCCAGACTCCACGCAGGTCAGTTTGTGGCCGAGTATTGTACTCCTAGTTTTGTTTTGTACTTTTACCACCTCTCTGGGTTGGAGATGAAACTGTCCTTGATAGATACCGCTGCTCTCACCGCCGCGGCCTGGGTTGGCGCACACTAGTAAGACAGATGAGTGGAAATTAAACCTCTGTACCGTACGTAGAGTTCATCATTGAAACCGCTTGCTGTAATTTCGGGTCGCTGCTCATATTGTCTATTATACGGGATACAAAGTAGTCCAGAGCAACATCCAATGTGACAAATACAGCAGGTCCTAACACTTAACTGGTTAAAATTAAATTATGGCCATGCCTTGAAAGGGTCTCGCAGGCTTATACACTTTGGCCAAAGGGTTAACTAAATGACCTTTTTTTTTCCCCCAAGAGATATATCAGTATTTCACTGTGTGTTTTTGTCACATTGGATGTTGCTCTGGACTTCTTTGTTTCTTGTTTTATACAATTAGCCACGCCCGGTAGCACTCCTTTTGACACACATATATAATATATACATGCATGTATGTATCTGTATCTTTGGGGGGGTTTCTGTGTGTTTGTTTACTATTGTACGGGATACAAGAAAAGATGCGATATATTCGCAGGTGATTCTTTGCTTTTCATGCTGCAGCTCACCAGAAACGGCAGTCTTGGCAAGCTCAAACCCCAGACACACACCATCCTATATTTGGGTCTATTGGAGCGCCTCTAGGAAAGTGACCACGTATACTACGTGACAAATGATTTAATACATAGATCGCTGTTTTATTTATTTATATCGCGGTCACAAAGGCACTCCTGGGTTATAACTGCGCTGTGGCACTTGTAGTGCTCCTAAATGTTAACCCCTTGGGTACCGCAAACATGTCACATCCCATGCTGTTGGCTATAATGTTTTGTTTTCCCCTTTGTGGGGGAAGAAATACAATAGACCCTGTATAAAGCAGTTAGTGTAGATGCTGCTGAGATGGGTTCCCGTGATGTGGTTGCAGCTTGAATTGTTTTGGCCAAAGGATTGATCTAAATACCCTGTACTTCTAACTATACAACGTGTTGTGTTGGATGTGCATTGGGGGGGGGGGGGGGGGGGCTTCTTTGTCTACTCCAGAGACGGCAGATCATTTGTAAAGCTGTGTCTCATTGGTACAAGGATTCTCCAGTGTAGCTTTTAATTTTTGCTTGTGTTAAAGGTTACGTTGATCTCCACAAGTGAAGGGTATACAAGTTCTCCGCAGATGTACCAGACGTCCCACCCCACAGAGCAAAGGATCCAGAAAGACTCAATCGACCAGATCCAGGCATGTTTCCATCTGCTTAGACAGCTCTAGGTTGAGACCTCGGGCGTTTGGGCATAATGGGTAATCGGTCTTTTGTTGTGTCCAGGCTTCCCTGTCCTTAAGTCCGGACCCGACACAGACCTCGTCTCTTCCTGCTGCTGCCCAACCTCAGGTGTTCCAGACTGGCTCCAGCAAACCCCTGCACAGCAGCGGCATCAACGTCAACGCTGCCCCGTTCCAATCCATGCAGACTGTAAGTGTCTGATCAAGGGAGGTTGTCTGGTATTGGGGTGCAAGGCAGCCCCTCCGGCTGGGGCTGCTTATTGAGATGGAGTTTAATGTTCTGAGAATTCTCTGAGGTGCTGGAAGTGTTGTGAAGCAGTGCAGATTGGTTGCTGGTTGTGATAATTTAATGGACTAAATGTTAAAGCGCTTTAAAATAAATCCCTTTGGCTACACTGCAGCCTATCTAACTGCAACAGAGATGTATAACCGATATGAATATTACGTTACCTACACTGGAGGGAATCTCCAAAGTGTTGCTATGACATGTAGTTGATGCAGGAAAGGGGTTTTATTAAAAGTTTTGTACTATATGGCTATGGCTTCCCAAGTGAGTAGGTCCTTTCATTCTACTGGATATAGATCCATTGTGGTCTTTCTCCCTCCTAATAGAGGTAAATGAGAATTTTAATCCTAATAGAGGAATATTAGTATTTTATCTGGTAGTGTTAGGACTTGCGAACAGGGTCTTCCTTGTCATGGCTCGCAAGCTTACAATGCTTTGGCCAAAGGGTTAAACTAAATGACCCTTTTCAAGAGAATATATAAGTATTTTACTGTATATTTTTGTCATTGGATGTAGCATTGGGCTTCTCTGTCGTTTGTTGTTGTTATATGGCTTTGCTAAGGTAACAGACATTGTGAGCTGTAGAATATCCATATCCATAGGAAACCTAATCCCTTCTGACCACACTGCCACGTCCCCCCTTCTGACCACACTGCCACGTCCCAGGTCAGATCTTTATAGCTCTGTATCTGATTGGATCTATTCTCTGGGTCTGCAGGTTTTTAATATGAATGCACCTGTTCCTCCTGTGAATGAGCCAGAAGCACTGAAGCAACAGAACCAGTACCAGGCCAGTTACAACCAGACCTTCCCCAGCCAACCTCACCAAGTGGAACAATCCGAGCTTCAGCAAGAGCAGCTCCAAACAGGTGCCAAATAGGGGGAGGGTCTGCGCGGTCTCGTCCCATTTCTACTTTGCATTTAAAATGTAAATCTGTACTGGCAAAGCCTAGCACGTGTGTGCGCGTTATCGCGGAGCGGTTAACCAGCAGGATGGTCCTGTATTGGTACTGCCATTTTGCCTCCTAAACTATATCCAACTTTGGATAAAAAGGTTCTGGAAATCGGAACATTGAAATGTCTCCGGTCTGGGAGGTGGTCTGCAGTAAAAACACGTTTAGTGGGGTGCTAAAGTTCAGTCCCCCCCACAGTTGTAACTCCCGATTCACAAAGTGATGAGGTAAATGGCGCGGCTACTTGGCGGCGTCAGGCTTCAGATGGGCTTGTGACACCCCTCCTGCCCCCCTTCCAGTGGTTAACACCTACCATGCGGCTTCGGACCAGTCCCACCAAGTCTCCGCCGGGCACCAGCCGCCCTCGCAGCAGAACGCTGGATTCCCACGCAACGGCCAACCTTTCTACAACAACCGAGGGGTACCCCGAGGGGGGCAGCGAGGCCCCCGCGGCTTGATGAATGGGTACAGGGGGCCATCCAACGGCTTCAGAGGTAATTACAGGGTCACAAGGTGACCGGTGGGTGGGGAATAGATTTATTTTGTGGCGGCACTGGGTTTTGGGCTGGGAAGTTCTCCTTTTGTGTGTCTGGATCCTGGTGCAGTAGTGCATGTAGCTCTCTTGGTGCAGATTGAATGTCTGCATTGGTATGTGAGAAATTCCATGTGCTAGGGTTGCAATGTTCAGCTCTTGCAGCTGCCCTCGTTACCGGGCCATGTGGGTAAATGAATACGTTCGGAGAGTCACTCGCAGGTGCATACTTAACAGAGCACCATTACTTAGAAATGATCCCATCAGTTGGATTCTTGCGTTACTGCAGGACTGCGCGATCACGTCGCTGTATTAGAATGATCTGTGCTCTGGTTCTGACACCTGCCATTCTTTATTTTTAGGTGCATACGATGGTTATCGTCCCGCCTTCTCAAACACTCCAAACAGCGGCTACGCCCAGTCGCAGTTCAGTGCTCCTCGGGATTATACCAACAACTACCAACGGGTAAGCGGCTCCTGTGTCTTATCTGGCCAAATAAAGTCCGGAAACCAGTGCCCTGGGCAGGAATGGCTCGGCTTGTGATACCTGAGCAGCCACCGCCTCTAATGGGCTGGTAACGGCATACTCCTAATAATGCCCGCTTCCTCACCCTGCTGGGAATGGAACGAAGCTTCGCTGTTGATACACCACTGCCACGTTCTACTCCATGATTGATTTGGAAATGCGGGTCCTGATTTGTACCCTTAAAGCACAAACCCTGGCACCTTCAGAGGATGAGGTGTAACACCAACTTTAATTCTGAGGAAGCTTTTAGAGCGGCTCTGGTCCTAACGGTGCCAGAAGTACCAGACTGCCACAGGGAATATGATCGCCATCACATGATGCTCTCTAAATCGCATGTTTCTTCTCGTTCTTGGCGTTCATCACAGCATTACGTGGAACCCTCCCTTCCCCCCCCCCCCCCACACCCCCACCCCCCCCCCCACCCCTAACCTTTTCTTCCCCCTCTCCTGGATGATATCAACAAAACTTTAAACGCGGTTCTGGGCAGGGAGGTCCTCGGGGAGCGCCTCGAGGTAATGCTCAAGTGATGCACGCCTAACTCTGCCACGCCAGACATCCTGTGACCACTAGTGGGCGGAGGAGTAGAAGGAACATTTTATCCCCTAATCACTTGATCACATCGGCCACATTTAAAACGTCCCAGAGCTCCAGGTCGGGCTAGTAACATTCACTTCCATGCGGAGTGTTTGTTTTTTTTTTTCTTAACCTTGTAAATGATCCATTTTAAACACTTGCGCAGCAGAAAGGCGTAAAGCTCAGCAGGAAACACTTTTGCTAGTACAACTTGCGTATATTTTTTTTTTTTTTTTTTAAACCAGAATCTGTCCTGAAAACTTGACGTTTAATTTATTTTTCTTTTTAAGCTTTACTACTTATTGCTGCGTTTTGACCCATATGGGGATTGTACCCGTTTAATTTTTGTTTTGCAAACAAAGATGAATAAAACTGTTCTTATCCCCCCTATTAAAACTCCCCCAAATTCTGAATTTGTGAATTGTTGCCTGAGTTTCAATAAAGATGTTACGTCAACTGCAGCCGGTTGCAGAGTTGTTTTGTGGTGTGTTTTTATTAAACTCAATCAGCCCTCGTGCTGTGACACCTGCTGCTCCTGTATACTAATGTAACACGAGATGTGTGGGGAGGTAGGACTAAGCCTGCAAAGCTCTAAAATACAACCACCATAACAGCAGGCGGCACCGGTCCTAGGACTCCCTGTTCAGAGGTTGCGGTGGGAGGTTTTCAGGGGGTAGTGTTTGGGAGCCTTAGTAGTTATAGTGCCAGGTATCTCGTCACTTTAATGTTCAGATTGGGAAATACTTCTGGAATCATTTTTATAAGTACAGCATGATTCTATAGGGGAAAGGGAGCCATTATTGGGTGGTTGTCACTGTAATCTATACATCGTTATGTTGGTACTCGTTCTACTCTTAAGACTAACATGATGTAACAAATGGGTTTCCGAAACCGTACTGATCCATCCGTAGTGTTTAGGACACTTTTACATCTCTCCCAAAGCTGCGGTGTGCAGGTCCCAGGACATGTTGTGGACATCCCACTTGCTTCAAACATTACGATTCTCTGTCTTATGGGATGAGCCAGTTCTGTACTGAGCAGCTGGGTTTGTTGTGGGTACCACACCATGCATGGCCGGAGGCTCCTTCTGGGGTAGAAGGTTTGATGCTCTAGTTGTGAGCATGTTTCTTCCCCCCCCCCCCCTCTCCATAATATTCTATATAATTTCAGCATTAAACTGCTCTGTTATGGGAAATATAGACCATCTCTGTGATCTTATCAGACTACTTGACTCGAGTGGTGAGTAGATACTTTGAGAGCTTGATCAGTGTCCCATTGAACCGTACACAGTCATGCAGTGTTTCTGCCTGAGGATGTGCATGAACATACCAATTAGCTGCAGAGTTTACACTGGCTGGTGCAAGTGTTTCTGGATTAGCGATAGGCCAGTATTTGTTACAGGGGGTGGAAATACTTCTGGGCCAGAGTTTAAAGCCGATTGTTTCATTTTTCAGGTCGTGGAGGGGCCCCCAGACCCAGCCGTGGGATGCAGCAAATGAGCAGCCAGCAAGTCAATTAACCAATCAGAATTGATTGAGCCTGGCACACGGGCTGGTGTGCCGTTAAATGTGTTACCAGAAGAGTTTCTTGTTTTTCCCTGCCAGGAAATCTTATTCTAAGGGGACTGTTTTTTGTTGCCTGGTTAAGACAAGACTACAGTTGTCAGCTTTATAATAACTGGATATGCAAAGAAATTAGGAGCGGTACTCTGCATGTTCTGTTGCACATGTGGCTCAGTTCTTACTCTGCTTCAGTAACGCAGGAGTGGCGGCTTCATAACGCCCTCGTTATGAAAGGTGTCTTGTAGGAGTGGTGCTGACCGACTTAATTGGTCATTTGGCAAACCGTTCAATCTGCTGCTCCACTTCCGCCTTTGTAGCGTGTCGCTCTAAACTGACCACTTAGGGTTTATGTGGGGGTAGGGTCTCCAGAACAACCCCTGGAACATTACATTTTGGGCTGTGAGTAATGCCACTGCTTCACTGCGTGTAGTTCAGAAGGTGACACCTTCAGTCCCGAGGTCTCATTCTGTGGTAACGATCCGATGCTTTGAAACGTAGCATTTCATTCGTGATTGTATTGGGTTTTGGGAACAATGGGAGTTAATTCGCCATCCATTTGTTTCTCCCATAAACGGATCAGCACATTTCATCCCCAGGTTAAGCTTGGGACTGCGGTGTCCTTCAGAACTGTCAGGATCTGAAACGTTTCTTTTGCATCCATCTACACATTTCTGAGGCTTGAGTGTTCATTGCCCCAAATGTGCACCTCAATGGCTGTTTGTACCGATTGGTGAAGGACGTAGCAGTCCTTGTGCTGTCGGCATTCTGTCAGAACTTGACTGCCCTGCATTAGCATTTCCATGTTGGACCTTGTAGTCGGATTGCGTCACATCTCCCCACCCCAGGAATGTGGACAGCTGCAGCCGCTGGTCCTTCTCCAAGACACCCCTCCCTTAAACGGCCATTTGTATAATCAAACTTCCCCTCTGAAGGAGAAAGGTAATCTGGGAAAGACCGGATCTAACATTGAAAATGGCAAATAAAAACATGTTTATAAAAACAGAAGTGTTGACCAGTTGATAACTTGAGTATCTCCCCAGCGACGATGCACACTGAGGCCGAGTATCTGTATAATATATAATCTGTATAAGTATAATCTAATAGCCGGGACGCTCGTTGGTTGCAAACGCCCTGTGTGGTCATTCTAGCGCAGTTCATGTCTTCCATCTTAAAGTAATTATACTTGAGTTAGAAAATATTTTCCATGAATGGGTCGTGTATTACGATGGAATCATCGAGCAGAAAAGACGTTGCAGAGCTTTGGGGAATTCACGTAACGGAGGAGACTCTACTCATCTCTCTTTCATTACACACTCACACTGACGTTCTGATTATGGATCATGTGATGGAAATTAAACAGTGGCTGTTATTTGTGTCCAATGACCCGGAACAGAGGCGATTTATGGACCGAATTTCAGGTTTAAGATATCACACATCTGCCCCCAGCTCACTTGGTTTTTTGGTGTATATCTATCTGAGGTTGTGTCGGTTGCATACAAACAAAAAACATCCACAAAACATGTTAAGCTTGGGGGGGGGGGGGAACACAGAAGGGAAAAGGGTAAATCTATAAGGGTTGAGTCCGCCACTAGCCGTATACATTGTGAAGAAATGGGTATAAACTAGAATTGATTAAACTCAGTGCAAGGATTATTAACCCTAATATTATTTATTAGGGTTAATATGCCCTTGGTATGGAGGTGAGGTGCTGTGAGCGACATTATATGTAATCGATACAGATGTGATAAAACAAAGCTTTATAGAACATCTCATTTTACTAGATTAATAATCCATTATGATTATTATATATTTCATATTCAGCAGAAATCTTTTCACATTTTAATATGAAGGTTACTATAAGTTACAGTAGAAAGTGTCATTCAACATTAAACAAAATATCCACATGCCATAATACAATATCAACGCTATAAAATACAGAAGCAAAGTTAAAAATGATGAAAATGTAAGACTAGTAGACACTATTCTCTTTCCTACTGGCAAAGAATGAACAAGAAAGAACAATCTGACAACAATTTAATAAAGGAACACCTTTGGTCTCGGCTTACAGGGCCATGATATACTTCCCCCCTTAAACTACATAAGAAAATTACACCTAACTTTTATTTTCCTTACACATTAATAAACCCCACATTTATAACTTGAAATAAATAAAAATATTTTTTTTTTAATTTTTTATATCGTTTCCACTATGTAAATATTTTTAGGAAATGCATCTGTTTTCCAGAGTTACACCCGAGGTGAATATGACAGCACTTACCATTAACCTGACCAGGTGTACAAAGCTCGGCACTCAACTGGGAAGTTACAACCAAATCGGATTGAACTTTGCTCACGAACATCACTTCTCTCCGCTGTAACGGATTGCCGCTTTAAAAGATTTTTATAAAACACATTTTCATTTACAATCATTTAAAGGCGTTTATCAAATTATAACAATAACTTTCTGTATTATCACTTTGAGGTTTATTAAATAATCCCTGCGATCGGGCAAACACTCTCATTGAGGTGAAAGGTGTTTTGATGCTTTGGGGCTTATTGAGATGCTTTGAGGCTTATTGAATAACCCTCTTGACCTGAGAGCAAATCCATCTTTGTAAGTTCTTCCTACAACGACAATTACTACTGATCAGACTTTGGAATGTGACGCTGGGGTTTTCTTTCGCGCTGGCGCTACGTGGTACAACATTCACAGGTGACTGTAACGCTGTCCCCTTTGCAGATCTTCTAACATCTCAACTGGCGGAAGCTTCTCTTTTATTTCCGAAGGATCAAGCGACTGTTTTTTTTTCTGTCTGGACGAGGAGTTGGGGTTTAAGATGTCACCACTGGTCCTTTATTAAAATGAAAGGATAGTTTGGGTTGATAAACCTTTTCTGCGGTTAATCCTGATCTGTGCACACTGAAACCAATTTGATGAAACCGAGACATCTGCAGATCTGCCCGAGGACCAAAAACAGTTTGATTTGGGGGTTCTGGGCTCAAAAATTGCATTTTAATAGTAAAGTGATGATTTTTTATCAGTGAGACTCCATCAAAATCTATGAGACTGATGCTAAAAAAACATCAAAATTGACTCCAGATTATTGAGACTGACTCCAGATTATTGAGACTGACTCCAGATTATTGAGACTGACTCCAGATTATTGAGATTGACTCCAGATTATTGAGACTGACTCCAGATTGGTGAAAGGCAGCAGTTCTGCATTTGGTACAGGACTGGAAATCTCCCGTCCAAAATTTTGAAGCATGAACTCTGCACTCGGCTGCTGCGGACACGTGGAAAGGTCAGGGTGCCGGCGGGCGACTGATCCCCTAATGGGGAGCGTGGGTCTCAGACAGGGGGTGACTGATCCCCCAATTCCAATCTGTCTTTCGCCCCAAACACTCCACAGTAACTACTCTCCTAAAAGTTTGTGTACAGCCTGTGCTTCAAGGGTTAATTGTATCCCTATAAACATATATGATTCTCTGCTAGAACCACTCCAATAAGTGATTAATGTACTCTATGATTCAGCACCCCTTGCCAGAGATTAGGGGACTGGTACCTAGTGCTCACCAGCACACATCTATGAGTACAAATAATGTCCCATGTAAAGCTAACAAAGCGTAAGGAAACAGGAATAACTCACTTTATCAGTTCCATAATCCTTCAGTGTGGTCCAGATCGTGGGTTCCGAACGGCGTGCTGATCCGCCCAACGAGATGAGCAAATAAAAATGGAAAAAAGGCAGAGTACAGCCAAAAAACAGGAGGAGGCCCACATGTAAAAATTAAAATGATTTATTTAATAAGTGGATCATAACTGACCCCTTGGGTAGCAACAACGCAATGCACCTACGTGTTTCGGGCAACATGCCCTTTATCAAGGTACGCCCTTTATCGTGTTGCCCGAAACGTGTAGGTGCGTTCATGTAGTCCTGTTACTGTTTGCCTAGCCTGCAATAAACCAGACCTTATTGCAAATTTGGAGTGTGCGCTTTTTTCTTGCTTTTCCGGTCAAGCTGGGAGCTGGATTCTTCTGGCACTGCTGCCCATCATCTACCATTCTTTTATTTGGGACCAAGGCTACATTTTTAAAGCTTCCAATGACTGAGCTCCAGATTAGAACCAACGCTAACACCACCCTTACTCCTGTTACTAGTTTTAAATACCTGGGCATGTGGTTTGACTCCCACTTAACATTCGGGATGCACATTAATACCCTGACATCCAAAAAAAAAAAAAGGTTTTACCTTGTATTTACATAGGGTGTTATTACCATCTAGTTAGCGCTCACCTGCTCTGTGTATCCAAAACCTATGCCAAACTAAGTGCACTTTACAGGAACAAATCCTCCCTAAGTCTCCTGGTCAGAAAGCGTATCGCACAGCAGATGCTAATGCCAATTATCGACTATGGGGACATAGTATATGGCTCAGCACCCCAAATCCACCTTAGCAAACTTGACACCCTCTACAATTCAATATGCCGTTTTTTCCTCCAATGCAACTACAACACACAACACAGCGAAATGCTCAAAGAACTAGATTGGTCATCACTAGAGTTTAGGCACAAAGTTCATCTTTCCTGTCTTGCCTTCAAATACTTTCTGGGCAAGCTACCCAGCTACCTGAACAAGCTCCTCACCCCTACCACATGCAGCACCTATCACCTGAGATCTGACTCCAAAAGGCTGTTCATGGTACCAAGGCTCAACAAAGTATCCGGCCGTTCCTCCTTCTCTTACCGTGCACGGGTTTGTAACTATTACATACGCCTATAATATATATTATCTCTAACTGCATGTTATGTCTTGTATATAATGTATACCCTGTTCACTTATGTAACTATGCATTGTTTGTCATCTAAACTCTATGCCCAGGACATACTTGAAAACAAAAAAGGTAACTCTCAATGTATTACTTCCTGGTAAAACATTTTATAAATAAATAATGGGGAGCCTGGGTCTCAGACAGAATGACTGATCCCCTAATGGGGAGCCAGGGTCTTCCGACATTGGGTGACTGATCCCCTAATGGGGAGGCAGGAACAGCCGCGGCAAACACAGAGTAACACAATCTATGCTCACCCAAAGTGCTAAGGGCACAGCTGAGCATATATAGGCTTGATTAGCCAATCCCCATGGGGGGTGGAGCGGAGGCGCGGCCTCCACTGAAGACTGTGATAGGCTGGAACTAATGAGCAGGTACAGCTGCTTGTATCAGCTGATGTTGTTGCCACGGAGCTTGGGGGCGTGGTGCACATGTCACGTGTGCGATCCGGAGGCGGAGCCCGACACGCGCAGGTGACGTCACCCCTGCGCATGTCAGGAGAGGAGTACGGGCTGAAGGTGTCCCGTAAGTGTTTGGAGCTGCGCGAGAGGAAGCGCGGGTTAGGTGTGCGTCCGTAATCCTCACAGTCTCAGACAGTGGATGACTGATCCCCTAATGGGGAGCCTGGGTCAGACAGGGTGACTGATCCCCTAATGGGGAGCCTGGGTCAGACAGGGTGACTGATCCCCTAATGGGGAGCCTGGGTCAGGACGAGATCAGTGACCTGCAGACAGTACCCCTAATGGGGAGCCTGGGGTCAGACCAGTAGGTGACTGATCTCCTAATGTGAGAGCCTGGGTCAAGACATAGGTGATGTCCCCTAATGGAGGAGCCCTGTTCGACCAGCGGGTGACTGACTCCTCAAGTGGGAGCCTGGGTCAGACAGGGTGACTGATCCCCTAATGGGGAGCCGGGTCAGGCAGCTGTGTGTACTGATCCCCTAATGGGAGCCCGGGCCGGAATGCGGTTGACTGATCCCTAATGGGGACCGCCTGGGTCAGACGCGGGTGACGTGATCCCCTAATGGGGAGCCTGGTCAACAGGTACTATCCCCTAATGGGGAGCCTGGGTCAGAGCAGCGGTTGACTGATCCCCTATGGGAGCCTGGGTCAGGCAGCCGGGTGACTGATCCCGCAATGGGGAGCCTGGTCCAGGCAGCGGGTGCACTGATCCCCTACATGTTGAGTCGCTGGTGGCAGACAGTAGTGGTCTGATCCCCTAATGGGGAGCCTGGGTGAGACAGCGGTGGACTGATCCCCTAAATGTGGCCTGGGCCAGACAGTAGGTGACTGATCCCCTAATGGGGAGCCTGGGTCAGACAGGATGACTGATCCCCTAATAGGGAGCCTGGGTCAGACAGGTGACTGATCCCCTAATGGGGAGCCTGTCAGCAGTAGGTGACTGATCCCCTAATTGGGAGCCTGGGTACAGCAGGGTACTGATCCCCTAATGGGGAGCCTGGATCAGATATGGGTTGACTGATCTCCTAATGGGACCTGGTTCAGACGGGTGACTATCCCGAATGGGGAGTCCTGGTCATACGGTGACTGATCCCCTAATGGGGAGCCTGGGTCAGACAGGGTGACTGATCCCCTAATGGGGAGCCTGGTCAGGACAGGGTGACTTGATCTCCTACATGGAGAGCCTGGGTTCAGACCGGGTGACTGATCCCCTAATGGGAGCCCTGGGTCAGACAGGGTGACTGATCCCCTAATGGGGAGCCTGGGTCAGACAGGGGAACTGATCCCCTAATGGGAGCCTGGTCAGACAGGGTGACTGATCCCCTAATGGGGAGCCTGGGTCAGACAGGGTGACTGATCCCCTAATGGGAGCCTGGGTCAGACAGGGTGACTGACCTAGGAGCCGGCACGGTTGCCTAATGGGGAGCCTGGAGTACCAGACCGGTGACTGATCCCCTCTAATGGGGCACCTGGAACAGGGTGCGCGCCTATTGACTGAGCGGATCAGACGTGCTGATCCCTATGTGGCTGCCGAAGGTGGCTGTCCAAGGAGTCTGGGCTAGGCAGCGGTGACTGAACCCTAATGGGGGGAGGTGGCCGTGCGGTTGCAGATAGGGGTGATGTTCTACTGATCCCCTAATTGGGGAGTCCTGGTTCAGACAAGGGATGACTGATCCCTGTAATGGTGAGCCTGTGGTCACAGGGTGCGACTGTTTCCTCTATGGGGAGCTGGTCACACAATGATGCCTAGGGGTACGGCAGCAGTGACATATCCTCTAATGGGGCAGCCATGGGTCAGACGGGTGACTGATCCTCTAATGGGAGCCCTGGGTCAACAGTGTGACTGATTCCTCTAGATTGGGGAGCGCGGGTCAGACAGGGTGACTGATCCCCTAATGGGGAGCCTGGGTCAACGCGGTACTGATCCCCTATATGGGGAGCCTGGTCAGCGGGTTGACTGTCCCTAATTGGGTCGTACCTTGGATCAGACAGGGTGTGGATCCCTAAGGTGGTGGACCTGGGTCAGCTGGTGACATGACCCGCTGGTGACGTGTCAGCCTGCCCGGTACATCCTATTGGGACCTGGTGTCAGACAGGGTGACTGTCCCCTAATGGGGAGCTGGTCAGGCTGGCATGCTGGATGACTGATCCCCTAATGGGGAGCCTGGGTCAGAACAGGGTGACTGATCCCCTAAGGGGAGTCCTGGGGTCCGCTGGCAGCGGTGACTGACCCCTAATGGGGGAGCCGGTCAGACTGGGTGACTGCCTAGGGAGCCTTCACGTACTATCCTATGGGGAGCCTGGGTCAGACAGGGTGACTGATTCCCCCTAATGGGGATGCCTGTCAGACAGGGTGACTGATCGCCTAATGGGGGCCATTGTGCCGGTGCTGATCACATAGGGAGGTTTGCACGGGTATCGCCCCGAATTGGGTAGCCTGATCAACAGGATGACTGATCCCCTAATGGGTAGCCTTGGTCAGGCTGGCACGGTGACTGATCCCCTCAATGGGGACCTGGGTATGCAGGGTGACTGCCCCCTAATGCGGAAGCCTGGGTCAGGCGGCGGCGGGTTGACTGATCCCCTATGGGGAGCCGGGCAACAGGGTGAACTGACTCCCCTAAGGGGAGCCTGGTCAGGCAGGGTGGCCTGATCCCCTAATGGGAGCCCTGGGGCTGGCAGCGGGTCTGAACGACCCTAATGTGGAGCCCTGGTCAGGCAGTGGACTGTCCCCTAATGGGGGCCTGGGTCTGATGTGGTGTGAACTGAATCTCCCTAATGGGGAGCCTGGGTCAGACAGGGTGACTGATCCCCTAATGGGAAGCCTGGTCAGGCAGCTAGTGCCCCTGAGGCCTGCACTGCAATCCCTGTATGATTACTCTATGTGCATCACCTCTATGGGTCACTGTTATTCATAAACGGAGCTTTGCATGAAATAACTTTATTGATGTCACAACAAACAAAAAAACACCGATTTATAGGGCAAGTGAAAAGGTGCACATGCGCTTTTATTTGTGACGTCACTAGTGCGCCTCGGCGCTGAAGGCCCCCAGCAGGATGAGACAGGCGGTGTGAGGGCAGCCCCGGGGTCCTTCCTTACCGTGTGTGTCCATGCTGCAGGGTCCATGAGATTGCAGCGCAGGCCGGCTCAGTGTAAGGTGTGTACTGATGTGTGTGAGCTCCGGGGCTGCGTGTGAGCTCCGGGGCTGTGTGTGTCATACATGTGCATGCCTATTTTATGTCTGTACGTGTTATCCATGTGAACTTCTAAGTATATCATACATGTGCACACCTATCTGTATGTGTGACCTGTACACAGCTGTGTGGGTACATTGTATATGTGCATTGCTCTCTACTTCACACACACACACACACACACACACACACACACACACACACACACACACTGTATATAGGTGTAATTTTAGTGAAGCAATATCTGCTGTAGTGACAGCGACGTGACATTGCGTCAAAAACAAATGCATTGTCGCTGTCGGCACTTATAGTGCACGCGACTGCGTGACCAAGCGACAGCGCTACCAAAAACCTGGTAGTCACTGTTTTTTGATTTTGCAGCGACGGTCTCCCCTTGTGGCCAATCAGAGAGCTTCTCTGTCCCTCTGCCTTCCCACTTTATGACGTCACTGGCCTTGTAGCCAGCGACATCGCCTAAACGTCAAATACAACTATCGCAATGGCGATGGATGACGTCATCGGTCGCGTCGCCGGCACTATAAGCGCAGTCTTAGAACATGCATATATCTCCCCAGAATATTTGTTTCATTTCCATGTTATCATCCTGTGAGAAGCTGTGGTCAGTTTGGCTGAGGCCGACTTGGTTTATTTGCGTAGTTGGTACGTGTCGGTTGTAACTATTCATCTCAAAGTTCTATGTCTAATCACATCCCAGATGTGTTTGTTTACTGGTAAAAAGTTCCGTAATAAACTCAACAACTGTTTGGGTTGGTAAATTTATTTGACGTTGCAGGCAAAATCTTTGTCTTTTACATCCAATCATTTTTTCATTTTCTTGGGCTAAATGATCGTGCTTCTTGTTTGGATTCCTCTGTTACACAAGTGGCGTGATTGTAACATTCCTCTGATCCCCAGGGAATCGGGCCACGATGCAGCGGAAAAAGATTGATAACCGTATCCGGGTGCTGATTGAGAATGGAGTGGCAGAGAAACACAGGAACTTGTTTGTGATTGTGGGGGATCATGGGAAAGATCAGGTGATTATCATAGATACAATCGATGGAAGTGCTCAGTATAAACCAGGGGTGTTCAAGACCCGCCAACAGGTCAGGTTATCGGAATATCCCTGCTTCAGCACAGGTGGGTCTATCAGTGGCTCAGTCTTTGACTGATCCACCTGTGCTGAAGCTAGGATATCCTTTAAAACTTGACCTGTTGGAGGATCTTGAAGGCTGGAGTTAAGCACCCCTGGTGTAAGCAATGGAACACATTGTCTTCTCTGGGGTAACAAGTTAACCTCTTCAATGCTGCGTTCGTCTCGAATGCTTTTGAATGGGCTTCAGGCGTCACTTGCACGGTAGGGTTGTGAGACAGAACAGTGAGCCCAGAGACAAAGATGCCCAGCGACCCAACTTCAGTTATATTGATACAAATGGGGAAGCGTAGCTGCACAGTTGTGCAATTGTGAGTTAAAATGCTACGTTTTGGGTAGGCGAAAAGTATCCAGTAACTGTATTATATATAAATACTAGGCTAGCGGTGAATGAGAATCAGCTGTTTTCTCTCCGCAGGTGGTCATTCTCCATCACATGCTTTCTAAAGCCACAGTTAAGGCCCGACCCTCTGTCCTCTGGTGTTACAAGAAAGAATTGGGATTCAGCAGGTGAGCTCACCTTTGCATTACTTCCTGATCTTCTGCGAGGAACGAGAGAGATCGCGCTCGGAAGCCGGAGGGTGGCAGCTAAGGGGATATGTGAGGAAGTACTTCACTGAAAGGGGGGTAGATTCATTGAAAAGCCTCCCCGCAGGGGGTCACACGGGGTCTGAGGTTTTACAGCAGGTAGGAGAATAGACAGACACGGGAGGGAGGGGGGCGACTACGTGGTTCTTCTCTGCCGCCTGATAATCCTATGTTTCTATGTAACATTAGGACAGCCTGAAGATGAGATCCGCCTGTAAAGTGAACATCTAAATTCTTTCTCTGTGTCTTTACAGTCACCGGAAGAAGAAGATGCGGAAGCTGCAGAAGAGGATAAAAAGCGGCTCCTTAAACATCAATGAGGACGACCCCTTTGAGCTTTTCATTGCTGCCACCAACATCCGTTATTGTTACTACAACGAGACCCATAAAATCCTGGGCAACACGTTTGGCATGTGTGTCCTGCAGGTGAGTTCTCCATACACGTGTTTGTGTGTGTGTGTGTCTCCTGCAGTTGAGCACTCCATACACACGCGTGTGTGTGTCCTCTGCAGGTGTGCGCTCCATACACATGCTCCACCAAAACTCTGAAACTATACACATTTCCTTGTGTGTGGTTTTTTTATTTTTTCAAAAGCATATTAGATACCATAGAAAAAACAACGTTTTGGGTTCACAAGCGGAGCTTCCTCGGGGTGTGTGTGTGTGTGTGTCTCTCTATAATTCTATACCTATATCTATCTGTGGTTTTGCACGACAAACGGTTGTTTGCCGTATTGAACCGGTTCCCTGGGTCTTTGGCTCGTGTTGCCTTTGTGGGGAACGGGGACATTTGACAGAAGCCCCTTTTTGTCCTGTCTGCACACACAGCTCTGTGCACGGTTGTGATACTGAGCTTTGATTGTGCCGTCTCTGCTCAGGATTTCGAGGCTCTGACTCCCAACTTGCTGGCCCGCACGGTGGAGACGGTGGAAGGCGGAGGGATTGTGGTTATTCTCCTGCGAACCATGGGCTCCCTGAAGCAACTTTACACCATGACGATGGTATGTGAAACGCCGCTCGCAGCTCAGCATACAGTATAGTAAAAAGAGCAGACAGGACCGCTGCCCTTTCAGAGCTATTAAAGGGATAATCCCTCCTAGGACAAACTACTCCCAGTGACACCTATAAGTATTTCTAATTTATTTATAAAAGTGACAATTGGGAGGGGTTTGATTTCCTCTGGCTGCTCCTGTGATGTCACTGTGTGATGTCACTGTGTGATGTCACTGTGTGATCAGCGACCGCTTTTATAGTCCCCCTCCTCTTCACCTCCCCTTATCTTTATTGGCTCTCTGATAAGGACAGGGGGAGGATAAGGGGAAAGAAAACACTTAATTGACAAACACCCATCCAGAGGCCCCGTTCACTGCCAGGGGAACTTGCCGTGTGCCCCATATGTAAAGGGATATCCTGCAGGTCCTCCTGATACTAAAGGTGCAAAACAGGTTTTGAGGAAACATTTACACACTCATTTACCCTCATTTACCCTCATTTACCCTCATTTACCCTCATTTACCCTCATTTACACTCATTTACACTCATTTACACTCATTTACACTCATTTACACTCATTTACACTCATTTACACTCATTTTCCGCAGATTCATACAATGTTGGTTTTTATCAATGGAAGTTTGAGTTTCCATGAAATTCAGTTATATTATATATCCCCCAATATATCACAGTAGCTAATGTTTGGGGTTCTCGTGCATCTTGTTTTTCAGGACGTGCACTCTCGGTACAGGACAGAGGCGCACCAGGACGTCGTCGGGAGGTTTAATGAGAGGTGCGGGGGGATTTGTTTTTCTTTGTCTTTTCTGCATTTTGTTTCTTTGGATCTGGTTTGCATCTTGATCTCATCGGTCAGCCAGAGTATGGGCCAGCTACAGCTGAGCGGGCTGTACCTGTGTACACCAGGGAAGCTTCATCTCTGCCCACCACCAATGCTCATTTTCATGTCTACACTCACCTGCGTGAGGCGGGTACCACGGGGGCGCTCCGGGATCTTCTCTTACCCTGGAGGGTGCTCGATGTCTGGCATTTAGTATCGGACAGGCTGCGGTGTCGGGGAATCCTGCTTAATTCTCGGGAGGAGAGAAATAGAGCTGCAGGGTTGCTCCTATAAAAGTAGAAACCAGAGGAATCTCCACACATTGCAGCCTCTCGGTCGCATATAACATCAGAAGTGGAAAATGGTGCCCCCTAAGTGTGACGGTCATTTTGTAGTGTGCAGGTTGGGCGCGCGTAGGGTGCAGGTTGGGCGCGCGGCGGGCTGCGTAGTGTGCAGGTTGGGCGCGCGGCGGGCTGCGTAGTGTGCAGGTTGGGCGGGCTGCGGGCTGGGTAGTGTGCAGGTTGGGCGCGCGGCGGGCTGGGTAGTGTGCAGGTTGGGCGCGCGGCGGGCTGGGTAGTGTGCAGGTTGGGCGGGCTGGGTAGTGTGCAGGTTGAGCGCGCGGCGGGCTGGGTAGTGTGCAGGTTGGGCGCGCGGCGGGCTGGGTAGTGTGCAGGTTGGGCGCGCGGCGGGCTGGGTATAGATTGGGCACACTGCCGGCTGGGTAGTGTGCAGGTTGGGCGCGTGGTGGGCTGGGTAGTGTGCAGGTTGGGCGCGTGGTGGGCTGGGTAGTGTGCAGGTTGGGCGCGTGGTGGGCTGGGTAGTGTGCAGGTTGGGCGCGTGGTGGGCTGGGTAGTGTGCAGGTTGGGCGCGCGGTGGGCTGGGTATAGATTGGGCACACTGCCGGCTGGGTAGTGTGCAGGTTGGGCGCGCGGCGGGTGTTTCATGCACTCCTTCCCACAGGTTCATTCTGTCCCTGGCCTCCTGTAAGACCTGCATGGTGATTGACGATCAGCTGGACATTCTGCCCATCTCCAGCCACATCGCCAACATAAAGCCCGTCCCACCCAAGACACAGGTACGTGGGCACGTTCCACTTCAGAGGCCAGTGCTATCTCATGGCACTACTGAGCTGCAGCCTGTCCCAGAGATCCTGTATAACTTACCGCAGGCAGGGCTGGCCCCCGCTAGCTCTGTATAAAGGAGCGAGGAGACGCACCCTGCATTATAACACCTACCTCTTCGTTGTCCTGCATTATAACACTTACCTCTTCCTTGTCCTGCTCCCAGGAGCTCAGCCTCTCGCCGGAGGAGCAGGAACTGCAGGACGTGAAGCTCAGTCTACATGATACGCAGCCCGTGGGGGTCCTGCTGGAGAACTGCAAAACCATGGACCAGGTGAGAGAGGCTCATTTTAACCACAGCAATTCCACACGGACCCCCAGCCACTACACCTAGAACCCCCTACCCCCAGCATTAAAGGGGTTAAAGCATAATTGGGCCACTAAATACCAAACCCCCTGATACAGCCTCAGACCTCCGTCCTCCTACCACCCCCCCCCCTCCCCCCCCCGGCTCCAGCCTCCGCCCTCCCTTCCCTCCCCCCTCCCCCCCCCCTCCCCCCCATGCAGCCAGCGCAATATGAGATTAACACACCGTCTCTTTACATAGCGAGCTGTATCCTCCTCGTTATAATGCAGCATTGAAAGTCTACATAATATATACATTTAATTGGCCGTTACATGTTTTTAGGGGCCACCGTTTGTCCAAACGCCTGAGCAGAGCGACGTGTGGCAGCAGTGTAGGCGTTAACCCTCTGTGCCCCGTCTCTGACGCTGCATCCCACTGACACCCAGTTTCGTTCCCCATAATCCACCCTCCTATCACTTTGCTAGATTGTCAACTCTGTGGTTAACCCCGTCAATGTCGCCCGCTCCGCAGGCCAAAGCGTTGCTGAAGTTCATCGAGGCGGTGTCCGAGAAGACCCTGCGCAGTACGGTGACGCTGACCGCCGCTCGGGGCCGCGGGAAGTCGGCAGCTCTGGGCCTGTCCATAGCGGGAGCCGTGGCCTTCGGGTAGGAGAGCTGGCTTTAACCGCGCACCGCCCTGCGTAACGGTGACCTGGCGTAAGCTGATATTACCAGCAGCACTGGAGGGGACGTATAGGGTTAATCCCGCACCCCTGAGGCCGAAACGTTGTCTTTCTAGCAGTGGCTTTCCCCAGCGCTGCTCCTCACGCCATCGGTTCCGGTTCTGCCCGTTTACTGCAGTGTTTCTCATATTATAAATACATATTCACAGGGCTCGACAAAATGTAAACAATGTCACCCCTCCCCCCCCCCAAAAATGTAACCCCACTCTCAACCCCCTGCCGCTGGCGAGGGCTTACTGGCGGCCGGGTGCGGCTTCTCCCGGCATTCTCCTGCAACTTCCATGTCTCCCCGTCCAACTCCCGTGAAATGACGTCCCGTTGCCATGGCAACGCGGCATCATTTGGCGCCACGCAGCCATGTTCATGGGATTTGCAGAGGGAGACGCAGGAGAATGCCGGGAGACGCCGCGCACCCGACGCCTGTAAGCGCACTCGCCAGCGGGCAGAATGCACGGGCCGGGGCGAGTGTGTTTGTCGAGCCCTCTATATACATACTCTCTCTATAGCGCGGTGTTCTCTCTCTCTATAGCGCGGTGTTCTCTCTCTCTATAGCGCGGTGTTCTCTCTCTCTATAGCGCGGTGTTCTCTCTCTCTATAGCGCGGTGTTCTCTCTCTCTATAGCGCGGTGTTCTCTCTGGCAGACACCCGGGGCTTCTCATTACAGGCGGTACTGAAGGCAGACATCCGGGGCTTCTCATTACAGGCGGGACTGAGGGCAGACACCCGGGGCTTCTCATTACAGGGGGACTGCAGACACCCGGGGCTTCTCATTACAGGCGGGACTGAGGGCAGACACCCAGGGCTTCTCATTACAGGGGGACTGAGGGCAGACACCCGGGGCTTCTCATTACAGGCGGGACTGAGGGCAGACACCCGGGGCTTCTCATTATAGGCGGGGCTGCGGCCATGGCAGAGGTAGCGCGCTTCCCCATTAGGTCGATAGGGTCACGTGAGGGGGGGCTGCGGGGAGAGGACCGGGGGCGGCAGCAGAGGTAAGCCGCCTTCCCCTTAGGGTCCGATAGCGTCCGGGACGCGGGGAGAGACATGGGCGGCGGCAGAGGTTTTAAGCGCCTTCCCATTAGGTCCGATAGGTCCCGTGAGACGAGGGGAGAGGACCTGGGGCGGCAAGGCAGAAGGTAAGCGCCTTCCCATTAGGTCCGATAGGTCCGTACGAGCGCGGTGAGAGGAAATGGCGGCGCAAGGCAGTAAGCCGCCTTTTCTCCCAGTCTAGTTTTTCGTGGTTCCGATATAGTGTCCGTAGAGCTGCGGGAGAGGGACATGGGGGTGGCAGGCCAAGATGTAAGCGCTTTTTCCCATTAGCGGTCCGATAGTACCGTGAGGCGCGGGGAGAGGAATGGGGCGGCTAGGCAGAGGTATAGCGCTGTGCCCATAGGTCCACTAGGTCTGTGAGCGCGTGGGCATGGGGCAGGCAGAGAACGCTTCCACTGGTCTATAGTGTAGCGGGGATGATCGCAGCAGAACGTCCTTTGTCGTAGGTCCCCGTGGGCGGGGTAGGGCTGGAACCGTGGGCCAATGAATCTGACACTTTTCCATAGGGTGGCGCCGTCGCCGTCGCTTGGTTAGTTGGGATCCTTAATGGCGAGTTTTTCCAGATGCTCCCGGGTCCTGTGGCCAATAGGAAGCCGTGATTTGTTCATTTAGGGTCCGGGCTTCCTATTGGCCCCCTAACTCCGCGCTTTAAACTTTGCCGAGATACCGGACACCCCCTCCACTTTGGAGTTCCGTAAATATCCGGGGTGCAAGGGGGGCCCAGGAGCTGAAAGAGTGGGTTCAGCTCCCTTAACGGCTGCCAAATGTGTCATGCTTTCAATGACTGTCCCATCTCGCAGTCTGTTTCTCATAACCTCCCACCTCTTAAAAACCCTCTCCCCTCACATCCCACTGTGGAACCCTCTACCACTCACATCCCAACCTGTGAAACCCCTCTCCCACTCACATTCCATGCTCCCACCTGTGAAACCCTCTCTCACACTCATCATCCCCACTCCTCACTGATGAAACACTATCCCACGACCATCCACACCTGATGAAACCCTCTCCATCAATCCCATCCTGTGAAACCCTCTCCCAATACATCCCACCTGTGACCTCTCCAACCTAATTCCCTCCCACTCTCTAAACCTCCTCCCACTCACATCCACCTTGTGAAAACCTCTCCCACTTCACATACCACTGTGAAAACCTCGCCCCACTCAACAAATCCCACCCACTCTAGAAACCCTTCGCCACTCACATCCCACCTGTAAACCCTCTCCCACTCACATCCCCACATGTGAAACCCTCTCCCATCACCTCCCACCTGTTAAAACCTACTCCACTCATCCCACCTGTGACCAAACCCTCTCCCACTCACATACCACCTGCTTGAAACCCTCTCCACTCACATCCACCTGTGAAACCCTCTCCCACTTCCCCCAACGTGAAACCCCTTCTCTACATCCCACCGTGAAACCCTCTCCCACTCACATCCCACCTGTGAAACCCTCTCCACACCACATCTCACTTGAACCTTCCCCCACATCCACCTGTGAAACCCTCTCCCACTCACATCCACCTGTGAAACCACCTCTCCCAATCACATCCCACCTGTGAAAACCTCTCCCACTCACATTTCCCACCTTAAAACCCTCCTCCCCACATCCACCTCTATAAACCCTCCCCACTCAACATCCCCACCTTGTGTGACAACCCCTCTCCCACTCACATCCCACCGTGAAACCCTCTCCCAATCACCCACTTGTAACCCTCTCCCACTCACATCCCCCTTTGAAAACCCACACACATCCCACCTGTGAAACCACTCATCTCCAGCTCACATCCCACCTGTGAAACCCTCTTACCCACTCCCATCCACACCTGTGACACTAACACCCTTAACCTCCCACTACATCCCACCTGTGAAACCCTCTCCCACTCACATCCCCCTTGAAAAACCCTCTCCCACTCAAATCCCACCTGTGAAACCCCTCCCACTCACATCCCCACCAACCTTTAAAAACCCTCTCCCACTCACTTCCACCGCTTAAAACCCTCTCCCACTCATACACTGTAAAAACTTGAATCCCACCTCTCCCATCACATCCCACCTGTGAACACCATCTCCCACTTCACTCCACCTGAAAACCCTCTCCACTCATCACCACCTGTGAAACCCTCTCCCACTCACAGATTCCACTCTGAAAATCCTCTCCCACTCACATCACCTGGTGAAACCCTTCCCACTCACACCCACCTTGAACCCTCCCACTCACATCACTTTTAACCCTCCCCACTCAAATTCCACCTTGATGAAAACCCTCTCCCACTCACATTCCACTGTGAAACCCTGCTCCCACTCACATTCCCACCTGTAAAACCCTCTCCCACTCATCATGTTCCACCTGTGAAAACCCTCTCCCACTCACATCCACCGGTCTGAAACCCTTTCCCACTCTCACACATTCCACCGTGAAACCCTCTCCCACTCACATTCCACTGCTGAAACATTCCCCACAGATTCCACCTGTGTAAACCCTACCCACACCATCCACTGTGAGAAACCTCTCCACTCACATCCCCCCACCTCTTAAAAACCCTGCCCACTACACATTCGACACCTGTGAAACCTCTCTCCACTCACATTCCACCGTGTAAACCCCTCCCACTCACATTCCACCTTGAAACCCTCCCCACTAACATTCCACCCTGAAATGAAACATTCTCCACACCACATCCCACCTGTGAAACCCTCTCCCACCAATCCACGGTGAAAACCTCGCCATCACATCCCACCTCTAAAACCACTCCTCCACTCCACACAAACCCTCTCCACTCACATTCACCTGTGAAAACCCCTCCCACTCACATTCCACCTGTGAAACCCCTCCACTCACATTTCCACTTGAAACATTCTCCCATCTCACCTCCCAAATGTGAAACCCCCCCACTACACATCCCACTCTTAAAAACCAATGCTACTCACAATCACCTCTGAACATTCTCCCACTCACTTTCCACCAAGCTCCCTTGGTCCCCATGTACAAAACTGTCCAGAATACACTCTTCAGGTATGTATTTTCAGAAAAATATATACTTTTTAAAGCAGATTTTACTCTAGAGGGTAGTTTTGCACTTTCCAATGATGTCGAGCACAATTTGGATTCACGCATGAAGATGCCTTGCACATTTCTTACTCATTTGGGACCTTTTTGACCAAATAGTATGTAATATGATACATGCCTGGTATCCGTGTGTGCTCAGTCGGCCCCAGGGCAATTACATTTAGCATTCATTTCCAACATACCCTGAGGGGGTTTTAAGAAGTGTGATGCAAAGTTTGACGTTAGCGGTTTTGATTATGTTCACATACATATTTTGTTCGCCGGCGGAGCCCACTCACCCAGGGTGTTTGGCACCGAAGAAGACAGGTGACAAGCCCGTGCAAACTGCATCCTACTCCGCACACACAAACACAAAGTAATAGTGCTGTGTTAAAGGGGTGCCACTGCTAAAGTGACAAAGCAGGACACCAAGGTGCAGCGTGCCTGTCCCGGAGCACCCCGGCCAAAGGCCGGGCAGGCACAAAGGATATTCAGTTCTCCGGCAAAACGCCAGGAGGTGCAAGTGCAAGGAAAAGTAAAAGTCTCCCCCAATCTGGCTGGCGGGTGCCAGGTTGCTTGGTGATGCCAGTACTATATCTCAACCAAAGGTGCATGCGGGCATTGGACCTCCTGCCGCAAAGGGGCTTTACAAACACCGGTGCCACAGGACTTCAAAGCTCAGCTTCCTTGTGTCCGCCTTCCCAGCCGTGGCCATCACCTACCACAGACGGAGATCAGATGTGAGGAGGCAGTTTCAAACATTTCAACATGACCCTGGTAGCTACACGGGGCACGAGCTGCGCGGCCTGGTCTGCCTGATCTGCCGACATCACAAACAGTGCGGATATACCTTGCGATCCAGCACCAATCATGGGAAAGCCAGTTCTGGGGCTGACTGCGGGATGCTGCAGTGTCGGTATGAATAAGAGGTCATTGGATTCGGTCGCCGGGGTTGGCGACCGTCTCACGTTCTCTAGTGACAGAAGCAGAGATTTGCCTACAAACGGCGCGTTACCACGTCTCCCTCGTGGGTGCAGGGTCCTCGGGACTTTCTCTGTGTGCATTACATTATTTTAACTGTTACGTGAGGAGCTGTGGCCTTCTCTCTCTATTTCTCTTTCTAAATGCTATAAAGTATATAACAGCAAAAGGGACAGGCACTCCTAGCCTATTGTTCAAATAGTGCGATTTATTTAGTTAACGTTTGATTGTCCTCACTCCATTCTTTCTCCAGAGCTACGTGGGAAAGGATTCAGTGGAAACCGAAACATTTGCGCTAATTTAAATCTCACTTATTTGGCAATAGGTTTCGTGCCTGTCTGTGTGCTTTTTCGCGTACTTTTTACACAGGCTGTGCACGGACTTCCACTGTGAGAGACGCTCCCTCAGAGGGAAAGAATAGTGGGTTCTGTGGATTAGTGATCCCTCTGCTGGCGGCACAGGCGAAATGAACCAGTGTTAAGTTTTTGACAAACTGGAAGCTAAAAATATCACTGTAGCGCCCGACCGCCCACCGACCTCACCCTGGTACCACTGCCTGGCCACGCTTCACCCCCGGGCTCTCATTCGGGACAGGTCAGACCGGCATTACTGACTGGCAGGACAGCTTCATACACGCTAGGGGCTTCTCATTACAGGGGGAACTGAGGTGCAAGACACACCGGGCTTTCTCATTACAGGGGTGACGGAGGGCAGACACCCGGGGCTTCTATTACAGCGCGGGACTTGAGGGCAGACACCGGGCTTCTCATTACAGGGGGACTGAGGCAGACACCGGGGTTCTCATTACAGGCGGGACTGAGGGAGACCACGGGGCTTCTCATACAGGGGGACTGAGTGGCAGAGCACGCCGGGCTTCTCATTACAGGGGGACTGAGGCAGACAAACCGGGGGCTCTCATTACAGGCGGGATGAGGCAGACACCGGGGCTTCATTACAGGCGGGACTGAGGGCAGACACCCGGGGCTTCTCATTACAGGGGGACTTGAGGCAGACACCCGGGTTCTCATTACAGGGGGACTGAGGCAGACACCGGGGCTTTCTCATTACAGGGGGACTGAGGCAGACACCCGGGCGTTCATACAAGGGGGACTGGGGGCAGACACCGGGGCTTCTATTACAGGCGGGACTGAGGGCAGACACCGGGGCGTTCATCATTACAGGCGGGGGACTGAGGGACGAACCGGGGCTTCTCAGAAGGGGACTGAGGCAGACACCCGGGGCTTCTCATTACAGGCGGACTGAGGGCAGACACCCGGGGCTTCTCATTACAGGCGGGACTGAAGGCAGACACCCGGGGCTTCTCATTACAGGCGGGACTGAGGGCAGACACCCGGGGCTTCTCATTACAGGGGACTGAGGCAGAACCCGGGGCTTCTCATTACAGGCGGGGGACTGAGGGCAGAACACCCGGGCTTCTCATTACAGGCGGGGACTGAGGGCAGACTACCCGGGTCTCATTACAGGGGGAATGAGGGCGGGACTGCAGACACCCGGGGCTTCTCATTACAGGCGGGACAATAACATGCAGAGAAATCCCAACGCCTGCTACATACCCTTAGCTCCTGCACATGACGTGGCCATTTACACCTTCTAGGGACCAATTCCTCGTGCTTCCGAAATAAAAGACTCCGGTTTTCAGCCCAGCGTGCTGTGCTTGCTATGTACTTGTGGAACTTTGTATATTATCCCCCAACACAAAACCATTCTGCATATGAATTGGGAACTGTTTTGTGGGTGGTGTGCTGTACAGTAAAATACAAAATCAGTAACATATATACATTACCATCATGTCAAAATGTATAAGCGTTCGGGGGCTACAGCACCCCCCAACCCCCCTAGTACCAACCCCCAATGTATATAGCTTGTTCTTATTGGAAAACAGAAAACATTACGGGAGTCCTCTTCAAAAATGGTATTTGGAGACTCGGATGACTGCTCTCACCTTTTCGCAGATTGAATAACCAGTGTTATGCAGAAGGTCTCTGGTGTTATCCTCCTCAAATACATTCCATATTATCTACAAACTACACCTGCCTGTTTTTACGGGGCGCCAGCAGGGGGGGGGGGGGGGCTAAGCCTTGCGTGTCGTACCCAAGCTTGGCCTGCCGGGTTCACCCATGCATACTCCGAACAAACTGCTCCTTCCCTTACTTGTACAACTCGGCTCGGGGCCCAAGTACAGGATGTAGACCTTGTCCCCAGGGAAGCCGTCAGTGGGCCCGCCTCTCTATGCTGCTCCGAGAGCTGCTCTCCTGGTCTGCTCTTCTTAAAGCGGCAATCCGAGCGCGTGATTTTGTTGGCTAATTTTTTTGCTATTTTTAACATAGGATTGAAGTAGGGGGTCTCCGAAGCTGAACCCCATTCAGTTCAGCTCCAGGGTCCCCCGCTTTCAGAGATGCTTACCTCCATAGGCATTGGCGCATTTTAAAATCCGACGCCCCTAGCTCTGCCTGCCGCCTCCATGCTGCCGCCCTGCTTCTCCTATGGAATCCCTGCGTCAAATTACGGCGCGGACGTCACCAACGTTCATGGCGTCATGTTGCCATGAAAATGCAACATCATGATGTCACGTTGGTCACGTCGCGCGGCATCATATGACGCCGGGTTCCAAAGGACAAGCCGGTGCGGCAGCATGGAGGCGGCAGGCAGAGGTAAGCGCCTTCCCATTAGGTCCGATAGGTCCGTGAGCGCGGGGAGAGGACATCCTCTCCACACTTATCCTCCTCTCCTCCCCTGCCCCCCTAACCTCATATACCCCCTAATCTCCCCCTTAACTCCCCATGCCCCCACTAACCTCCCCTCCTCTCCACACTTATCCTCCTCTCCCCCCTTTACCTCCCCTGCCCCCCTAACCTCATATACCCCCTTATCTCCCCCCTTAACTCCCCATGCCCCCCTAACCTTCCCGCCTCTCCCCCCGCCCCATAACCTCCCCTTCCCCCTTAACCTCCCCTTCCCCCTTAACCTCCCCTTCCCCCTTAACCTCCCCTGCCCCCTTAACCCCCCCGGCCTCTCCCCCCTAACCACTGTGTCAATTATTAAGTCAATAAGAATTACAATCTAATGCCTACAATAAGGGTGATCATTGGAGCCGGAGCCAGAACCAGAGCCAGAGCCAGAACCGGAGCCAGAGCCAGAACCGACTGAACTTCTGCAGCAAATCTGCATAACTACTTTTTTTCTTCATCTCCTTGAAAAATAAAATCCTATTCTACAATACAATAAATACATTAAAATAAACAAGGCAAATGCTGTTCTGCTGCAATCGGCTCTATTTTTGAATCACAACAATTAGTTTAATAAAAAAGAATAGGCAGCTTTTCTGACAGCGCTTCGCACAATAAATGAAGCCCCAGCGCCGAACATAACTTCTTCTGATGCAAATGGTCCGACGCGTGATAGACGACCGATGGAATTTTACATGCTCTGATACAAGGAACTGATATGCCCAACAGCCTGAGACATGCTTATTGCACTGGGAGGCTCGGTGACCTGTGACCAGGGGAAGCATCTCTGGGTCAGCTGGGGAGTCTTCCTCCTCATTCCAGTTTGGTACAAGAGGTCACATAGTGTATAATTAGAAACATGGCAGGTGTGACTGTCCCGCGGGACTCGGGGGGGGGGGGGGGGGGGAGGCACCAGTAAGTCATACCTGTCAGCTTTTCATGCATGTTAGGGTCTCACGGCCTGTGGTGAGTGCTCGAGTTCAGTGACAGAGAGAGTGATGAGTGACACGGGAAGGTTAGGAACTGTTAGAAGAGACATTACATAATCCCTGAAATCTGTTGCAAGAATAGAAACACAGAAACATTGACATTAAAGCAGCAGTTCAAGCAATATCCTACATGTGTTTTTTTTTAAAATAAATCAGTTCTGTGCTATGAGAAAATACTTTAGCATTAAAAAAAACCAACAACACTGAATGACATTTTTAATGTATTATACTGTAACAAGCATTTTTTGTTTCTATAGCAACCATTTACAAAGTCACGTCCCCTTCCTCTTCTGAAACAGGCTCTGGCACGACCCTTTTTGAGCCCTGCCCTCTCTCTAGCAGTGCAACAATTGTGTCTACTGGCTGCTTGGTCACATGATCTTCCCCACAGAACTTTGCATCTTTGGTCCTCTTCTGCTGCACTGACAGCCATTTAGTGAAACCCCGAGCTGAATCTTCATCGATCGGCAACTTAGCTAATTACTTATCATTGTTTGGATTGGATTGATGCACATATTAAAGGGGATGAGAAAAAAAACAGTAGCTTGGACTGCTGCTTTAACAGCAGCTAAAACCTACTTGGGCAGTGCCCTCCAACCCCCCACCACCTCCAGGCTCTATTAAAAATCCTCGTCTTTCTGTCATATTAAGGACAGCCGTGTGTCCATCCCAAGCAGGGTCCCATTACTGTATTAGCTTCCACGGCCTCTGCTGGGCGGCTGTTACATGAAGCCACCACCCTTTGCATAAAGAAGTACATCCTGACATTTGCCCTAAGCCTCCCGCCCTACAGCTTGATACGTACCCCGGCTCCATATTTGCCCCGTATGGTCCTCTCACTGAGTTAGGTTTCCCAGAACTGATCTAGTGCTGGAGAGAGGAATGAAGATGTAGCTTTCTCACACCCCAAACATGTGAAACTTTCCAAACATTCTACTTTAAATATACAGTAAAAAGTCCTACATACACCCCCCCGGTCCCAGGACGGTCAGGATGAATTTGTATTGCAATCCGCAGAAATACCCCAAAATAAAGGATCTCCTTGAGGGTGTATGAGGAGACGGATGAAGGGTGTTCGGGGTGAATAGTGAGGTTTCAACGTTCCAGTAATGTTCTTCTGATCTCTCGGAAAACGAACACAAACTCTGAATTCTGACACATTATTCTCAATGGCCAAAAGATAAATATACTTTTCTCCTGGTCAGACATTAACTCTTTGCTGCCAATGCATTGATAAGTAATTCATAGCGAGCCCTGGCAGTGAGAAGGTTAAAGTAGAAGTCAATGTGACGTATAATAAACTGGAGCCTACACATTAATATCGAGTCGGCTTTGCAGAATAGGGCTAAGTGTTTTGCGCTGGCACTGCACTTCCTGGCACACATTTCTCTGCGGTTACAAAATACACAAGCCTTATTATTCTGCTAGCATGTGCGGTTACCGCCGTTCTGTTTGCACATTCGCCTGCTCTGTGCCGGACCTGACTCGAGATCTGATGGAAACGGTCGCCGAAATGTTTGCCAAGCGGTAAAAAGATAAATTCTTGGAAAATCTGCAACTTTGTCAAAATGTGGCCATGGTAAAAGATGCTGGGAACGAAGTGACATGCGCACATCTCTAGAATGGACCTGCTACCGTGCAGACACCTCCCTGAATTGTATATTCCTATAAATAATGGAAATATTACTGTGTGCTCATCTGCATGTCTTAGACAGGTCTGCACCCCCGCCTTTCACCATTATCACCCAACATACAGTGCTTCCACTGCAGCAAGGGATTCTGGGAAATGACATGCAAATGAGCATGAGACTGACAGCCTGGCTCAGTTCCCTGCTGAGCTCCATAGTCTATAATACAGTCCTCAAGGGCCATCAACGGTCAGGTATTAGGGATAGCCCTGCTTCAGCACAGGTGGCTCAGTCAGTTGCTCAGTCTTTGACGGATTGAGCCACCTGTGCTGAAGCAGGGATATCTTGGAAACCTGCCCTGTTGGTGGCCCTCGAGGACTGGAGTTGCCCTCCCCTGCTATAATGGGACATCAAGGCCACACGAGGTCACCTCCAACTGACCGAGTGCTATCGGAGGCCTCGGACAAAGCTTTGCTGGGAACCAGTTGTTAAAAGTAAAAGCCCTCTCAGAATGACCCAGAGGATTCAATCCCCGAGCAAAAAGGGGACTGAGAAGAGACCTCAGCAGCTTGTGGCTAAACTTCACAAACATGTGGCCCAAATATTCCCAAACACAGAAAGGAGACAACCTCCGCCTTATATTCCTCACGTACAGGCAGGAAACACTGTCAACAGTTTGGAAACCATCCAGGGAGAATCCTGATATCTTGGCAAACCTGTGCTCAAGGGTTGGCGTTCATCATTTAAATCGCTCGCCCCTTTCATTTTCCTTCCTTCGTCTGCCAGAGGGAT
Source organism: Ascaphus truei (assembly GCA_036426205.1). Lineage (NCBI taxonomy): Eukaryota > Metazoa > Chordata > Amphibia > Anura > Ascaphidae > Ascaphus > Ascaphus truei. Next base: position 23,908,808 of record CM071579.1, read on the forward strand.
CTGCATCACAGCGCTCTGAGCAATACCAGCACACGGGATAAGATTTAGCAGAACTTAATAAACTCGGAAGAGGCATCTCATTTAATAAGCCAGGAAGAAGCATCTCATTTAATAAGCCAGGAAGAAGCATTTAATTTAAAGAGAATTACAGAGAGCAATTCCATTCTTTCGCGATTAGCTGGAATAAAAACAAAACTAAAAAAAAATTAGACAATTGGTCTCATTTGTGCAATAACTTCAGATGTGGTTCCCACGGGAAACTCAAAGTCATTTACTGCCCATGAAAAAATGCAGCTGATGTTTAAATCCAGAGAAGCATCAGAGAAACAACACCATGTCACAGGGACACCCCAACCGAAGGCCTCGCCGGCACCACTGTGGTTATCCTCTGGACATCAGCCAAGTGCATACGTTCCTTCGCTGGGCAGCAGGCTGGCCAAACACATCGTTCTCCGCACAGCTAATGACTGTAATCCTGCCAGCCTTGTACAGTATGCTGTGTAGTGTAGTGTCTACAGGTCTCTGTGCTGAATGCACAGCTCTGTACCCGGCATGCGTCCTGCAGGATTACCATGCGTAGTAAGTGGCTTTGCGGTTCAGCTCAGAATGAGACCAGAAGTCAGGCTGCTCCCAAATAAGACTAATTACTTTCATTTCTTCCAAATGGGGTTTGGGAAAAATGTTCAGCCAACGCCCTACTGGGCTTTCAAAACATCTGGATTGAAGATGGAGTGTAACCACTAATTTCAACAGCATGATGGAGCCAATGCAACAATCTAAATAAGTAATGAGCGCCGAACAAGTTCCCGGATTGTGCACTGTGCTGAGGACGGGGGGGGATGGGGGGGGGAGATACCTGAAAAAGTGGGAGTGGGGGAGAGGAGGTACGGAAAGGAGAACATGACCAGCAACTGAGTCAGCTGATCCTGTTACATTGACTTATATAATGACCTATATACCTTCGTCCAAAAACTTCAATACCGCTAAATAATAATAATACGGTAATAACGCTCCTTGTCCGCGCTCCCTTTCATTATTACTGTAATAATGGGCATTATGCATTTTCTCCACAATACACAGGGACCCTCTCACTGTGAGCGCTGCTACAGTATGACACGGAAACCCAGTTATGGATTACAGAACCACAATGCAAAACGAGACTGCGGTGTGGAACCCTTCCCGTGTGCTGTGAAAAGGCTGCGCCCAGGGTGATGCTGAGCGGGCGCTCGCGCTGAAACGCATTGCTGCAATGTGTGTGACCAGCGTGAGCATGCACGGCGCTTACCTGATGGCGAGACAACCAAATTTGATTTGGCTGCTCGCTGATGCGTCACGTGAGCGGCTCGCCCAGCTTGTGACGTCGTAGCTGCGCCCCCGACATGCCCCCTCAAGCGCGCAACTGGCTGGCCAGGAAACGCCCAGCGCCTGACGTCAAGGCGCTTGAGCGGCAGCGAGCGCTTTCCCACCCCGGCTGCAGCGAGCGCTCTCCCACCCTGGCTGCAGCTCATCTTCCGTACAGTCCCAGGATATGTACTCCTTTCCATACTCAAATAAACTACAAGTCCCAGAATGCACCTGACGGTGAAGTATTTCGTCCTAGGGGTGCAGTCACGGGAAACCAGTCTCCTGGCTGACAGCAATCGCCTCGCTGGCTGCACAGTTTTTACCTGAGAATCTTTGTGGGTTTGTGCTGACCATAAAGCCCAAATTTCCTCCTGTATTAGCTCTCATGGACCCAGATCTACAAATCTCCTCTAAGTCGCTAACCGTGATGTTAACCTAATGTCGTGTAGCCCCGGTCTTATTTTGCCTCCAGAGACCCCCTCTGTAGCGTGCCGAGCGATCGCGGGTGCCTCCAGAGGCAGCGACGGACCCGCCGGCACGCCGAGAAGGTGGGGGCCGGAGCAGGGAGCGCTCTGAGGCTCTGCGGCACACCCGGCTAGCGGGGGCCGCCATTGTGTCTGCTCGCGGTTGCGCAGTGTAGTTGCGCACGCGCTGTACAGTGCCAGGAGTGCCGGCAGCAATGTTAAGGTTGGCGTGAGGTCGCACATGCGTAGAACCACCGCGGTAGCCATTACAGGATCGCGCAGGCGCAGTAAGGGTAGCGCACGCGGTCCGAATGCTAAAGATGTCCTGAGTGGACTACAATTCCCAGCAGCCTCTGGGGATTGCCCTTTCACCCACATCACGTGCAGCCAGCCAGCAAATAGGGTTTTGCAGCTTGTCCTGTGGAGGAAGGATACAATGTTGCGGGGACCACGTTTGGTAGTTGGAGCTGGGAGCAGGAAGGGGAAGGAGGGGTGTAAGGAGCAAGTGGCTCCTGCACCAGGTAAGGTAGTTCCCCAGATCCCAGGCAGGCCCCAATCCCCACCAGGGTAGGGGGTAGGTACTGAGGGAGGGCCCCTAGGTTAGGGACCCTGCCCTTAGGAGTGAGTGTGCAGTCTTGTCAGTGTCACGGCTGGTAGTGCTGTGAGCGCTGACAAGTAGGCACAGTGTGTGTGTGCAGTGCAGTGTAGCTGCAGGTACCGGTTGAGTGCAGTGCGGTTGCTGCAGGTACCGAGTGAGTGCAGTGGGTTGCTGCAGGTTCAGTGTGTGTGCACTGTAGCTGCAGGTACCAGGTTGAGTGTAGTGGGTTGCTGCAGGTACGGAGTGAGTGCAGTGGGTTGCTGCAGGTTCCGTGTGAGTGCAGTGGGTTGCTGCAGGTACCGAGTGAGTGCAGTGTGTTGCTGCAGGTTCAGTGTGAGTTCAGTGTGAGTTCAGTGCGTTTGCTGCAGAGGTTAGGGAGAAGTTAGTCAGAGGGGACCCAGGTGGGTACGGGAGAGGTAGAGTGGGTGCAGGGGGTCAGTGACCCACCTGCATAGGACAGGCTACCCCGTAGGCCCCTGGGAGTGTTCCCTGAAGTCACCGAAGGTTGCTGTGCTGCAGGGACGGCCTATAGTAGTAGCGAGCATCACCGTTACTGAGTACCAGCTAGGGACAAAGCGACAAGCGTGCAGAGCAGGTTTGCTGGCGAGTCGTCTGGGACCAGACGGCTGGACATTGAGACCCAGGAGGCAGACCGCTGATTCATCTGACCCTTTGCGAAGAGATACCGGTCACCGCCGTGACCGGAAGGTACTATAACATCAAGTGCACCAACACCGGTCAACAGGCGCTGATCCCGCCTTAGGCTAAACTCTTTAGGAACACTGAGCGAGTGGTTAAAGAACTGAGCCTATACCATCACTTAATATATATGGACACGGTGTGTGGGGCACGCGGTGAGGGACGGAGACGTTACTCCTGATAAGAGTGGCCGGGCCACTAAGGTTACACGTTAAGGTTATATTGCTATAATATAGAGTGATAAGTTTCCGTGCATTATCTTATAGTAAAACTGGTTGCATATATATATATATATGTGTTGTTGTATTTCTTGCCCAGGGGAATCTCATATCACGGGGATCCTGGGTAAGTGGAGGCGCTGCGCTAAGTGAGTGTATGAGTGTTACCCCAGGCTCCCAGCTAGCGGAGGCTCAGATCTCCTGGAGCCGCAGGTGTTGTACAGTGACCAGTAGTTCCTTTGGGAGGGTTCAGAAAAAGGGCTACAGTCGCATTAAGCGTAGCCGCGTATTCTCTAAGGCCGGTAGCGCAACGCTAAGCCATGTTTTCTGCCGTAAAGAGCCGTGCGTTCATTATTACAGCCGTTAGTGCTTAAGTGACACGCACATGATATGCAAATGAGGCATTCCGGTAACAGCGCATATCACAAGAGTGCGCTAAGGTTAACGCAGGGAGATAACATTACGTCCCTTGTGTCATACCTAAACTCACACATGCAACCCGTGAAGTAGGGATTTCCCAGTGTGGCGCCAACGCATTCTGAATGTCACGTTATTGGAAGAGAACGCAAGGTTATCTACGTATATCTTTATTTGTATAGCGCCATCCAAGTGCACAGCGCCTCACAGCAGTAACACACGTGACATAATAATATAACGCATAACGCGAATAAGCGCTTCAGACATAAAATTAATATTAGGAAAAGGAGTCCCTCTCCCGAAGAGCTTACAATCTAAATTATACTACTATAATGTGACGTTAAACGGCGCCTCCCCCTCCTGTCGCAATCTCCTGCAGCTCAACCACAGATCACAGATCGCGGCTTTCACCCGTGCTTGCGCCCCCAGGCTGCCAGGCGCGCTTGCAGCAGTGACCACTGGGGCCGCAGCCTAAGGGTCAATGATTCTACCGGAGGAAGCTGATTACATTAATAAAGATATTTAGAGATATGTGTGCCCTGCTAAGGGGGTCTTCCTCTTCAATTACCAAAACTAAAGCCAGAGTTTGTGAGAGCAGACAGTGGTGTGATCATGAGGCCCCTTCAGTGAGCGAATTCCTGTCTACAAACACCCCAGGGACCAGATAAGAGTCTTCTAAAAGATCACTCGGACGTCTGTTATGGAAACATTGGGGAAGACAAGTGGCAGGTCAGGCTGGGGCCTGGGGGCCATCTGTACAGAGATGAACTAATTTTAAGTGACCTCTACATCCAACAACGGGTTCCGTTTCATCTCAGCCGTGTTATCAGGGGACTGACGCAAGACCATTTCCTGGGACTCGCAAACCAACATTCTATTCACCAGTGCGCTCTCTGGGGACTGCGCGTACGTGTATCCTTATGTAGCACCCACAGTGTGCTCAGCGCTTTAGAAAAGAGACAATACAGCACAGGGAATTATAATACCATATATGCAACAAACATAATCAATATGAGAGGACATCCCTGCCCCGGAGAGCTTGCAATCTAAGCGGTATGTTGGGAGAACTTACAGAGACAGCAGGTGAGGGAATAAGTGCAGAAGATGGCCGTGCTTGGCCACAATGGTTGGTATGAGTGACTGTGGGAAAAATGGTTTAAGGCAAGAGACAGCAGAAGAGGTGAAAGGGGTCTAAAAGAGACGTTATGGGTAGAACGCAGGCGACGAGCAGTCTCCTGCGAGAGATCAAAGCTGGACTGTAGAGAGGAGCAGATGATTGGAGAGCCTTAAAGGTAAGAAGGAGCACTTTTGTAGGTGATCCGAACGTTGATGGGAAGCCAGGAGAGGGATTTAAGGAGATGAGCAGATACTGGGAGAAAGTTTAACTATTCTAGCAGCAGAATTTTGGATAGAGCTTCTGTTATTACAAACGCATAAGGTGTCACCTAATATTTCAACGTACACAAGTACAAGTACAACTAGACAGATGCTGCTACACGATTATTCATGACTGAGTGACCCTTGGTTCTGAGAAACAATGTACAGCGGATCGGGAGAAAAGTTCTAAAGAGAAATAAGAGCTTGTATATAATGATGCTATGAGGGAGATGAGACTGGGAGAAGGGCGATGGTTGTGATGTGTGGCTTACACAAGGTGGGCAGATGCGGGAGGAAGGCAGGTGACATGGAGCTTCAGACCCATTGCAGAGTGTGGAAAGGATGCTCGTTGGCTTGGCTTACACAGACATCCCAGGGGGCTCCCTTATTCAGCTCCTCTATTGAAGCCTGTAACTGTTAATATATGCAAACCGTTGGCCATACAAAAGAGAGAATGAATCAGTGGTGACAGGGTGAGAGGCTGAAGTGTTGCAGTCGCCATATGTCACGGCCAGGGTGCTGTCCTGCTTATGAAATGACTCCTAATGTCACCTCTAGCACTAATGAAGCTGGGATATTTACATGCATTAATATTCAGCCGTATACAACCAGTGTCATTTTCCTTTCTCATTGTGTCTCGTCCGTAAGACCGAAGTCTTCAAAGCAGCTGAAGATGCAGAGGTCATGTACACAGGAGTTAGGTTACCATCAGGTATACGCGTACAAAGTGGCCTAACCAGTAACCCACCTCCAGAGTCCTTTGCTGAACTTAAAACTGGCGATAAGGCAAACCCAGAGCAAACAATACCGAGGGCATGATCTCTGTTGCCGTTCCTTACCTCCAACACATAGACATAGAGGGACAGTCCCTAACCTCGGATATGGGGTACAGCACCGTGACACCACCTGAACTGCCATTCTACCCTGTGATATGGGGTACAGCACCGTGACACCACCTGAACTGCCATTCTACCCTGTGATATGGGGTACAGCACCGTGACACCACCTGAACTGCCATTCTAACCTGTGATATGGGGTACAGCACCGTGACACCACCTGAACTGCCATTCTACCCTGTGATATGGGGTACAGCACTGTGACACCACCTGAACTGCCGTTCTAACCTCTCATATGGGGGTACAGCACCGTGACAGCACCGTGACACCACCTGAACTGCCGTTCTAACCTCTCATATGGGGGTACAGCACCGTGACACCACCTGAACTGCCGTTCTAACCTGTGATATGGGGTACAGCACTGTGACACCTCCTGAACTGCCGTTCTAACCTGTGATATGGGGTACAGCACCGTGACACCACCTGAACTGCCATTCTACCCTGTGATATGGGGTACAGCACTGTGACACCACCTGAACTGCCGTTCTAACCTCTCATATGGGGGTACAGCACTGTGACACCACCTGAACTGCCGGTATCGCAGTGAGATAACGTGGAACAGAGACTAAAGAATCGTGTGTCTCACTTTGCTTAGCTTTCATTCCCTTTTTTTAAAATAAATACATCTCCATATGTAGTTTGTACAGCAGAGATTGGGTTAGGAAACGACAGAGCCGACAGCTCGTAGTTTGTTATTGGGGAGGGGGAGAGGGGGTTATTATCTTGGTCTCTTGCTCTGTATTATGAAGCCGGAAGAAGGTCGCAATCATAGAAACAGAGTTTGATGGCATTAAAGAGTCCCACCTACACTGCCCACGTTCCTATCTGTTGCACAGCCCCAGGCCCTGTTGGATCCATGCATTTCTTTATTACTTAGGATAGTCTTATGTCTACCCCAAGCATTGTTCAATTGCCTTATTGTTTTAGTCTCCACCAAGCCACACACAACTGGGATAATGTGGGTAAGAAGGTGACGCAACCCCTCCACATGCCTCACACAGGCACCCACATCTAACACGGGTTTCACACATCTAACACGGGTTCCACACATCTAACACGGGTTCCACACATCTAACATGGGTTCCACACATCTAACACGGGTTCCACACATCTAGCACGGGTTCCACACATCTAACACGGGTTCCACACATCTAGCACAGCATCCCCACGGCTCACATAGCTTTCCCACTCCTTACAACAGGCAGCTTTGGCACAGCAGATACCAGATCATTCATGGAAGTCTCAACTTACCGTTGGCATTCTTGCCGCAGATCAGGTGCTCGTAGGGCTGCAAGACCCCCCACAACTCGGCATCATTATTAATTGCCATCTCAAGGACCTCAAGGGAGATTTCGGTACCATCGGGCCCCTGGCTCGCTAGGACACGGCTCCTGATCTCGTCCAGCAGGTTCTCCATACAGGAAGTTAGGAATATGGCTGCGTACTCGTGTATCCGCACCGCGATTCTGGTATCCACCATCCATCGGAAGAACCTGCCCACTGACAGAGCGAGGCCGCAGCGGGCGGACTTCCCCCGCCGCAGCCCGTCCCCTGCGCTCATGCTGTACAGAGACAGGGATTTGATGGTGGCGAGCGCGCAGCTCTGTGATAGTGCCCAGCTCAGGATAAGCTTCATGGCGCTCTGGATCTCGTAGCGCGTGCACTTGGAGTGTAGGACGCTCAGGCGCTGAGCCTCCCTGGAGATCCTGATGAGAGGCCTCCTCAGCAAAACCGACAGCCTCCTCACAGCGTCCTGAGAGAACTCCTTCCAGTCTCCATCTCCTTTCCCTGTCCCTAGGAGCTTCCCAATGTCCTCATCCGTCCATGGAAAATCCTCCAGCTCGGGCAACCTGTGGCACCTCGAGAACATGTCGGCCACCTCTGGGTCCTCTGTAAGAGCAGTGTTCATGGTGTCCCAGCTGCTGTTCCTGCTGTTCATGGACCCTGAATAATACCACCAGTTCCCCCGATGCTGAGATGAAGCCAACGCTTGGGAGTTCGACTTGGATGACGAGAGGCTGAGGGACCTGCAGGAGTCCTCTGCCCCATAGCCAGAATCCAGTGTAAGGTCCTCCAAGGTCTTTAGGGTAGTGTTGTATATCCCTGCCATAGATGCTGAGCGGTACACCACTGATAGTACACAAAGGAAGAAAACACAAGAAGATGCTCAGGGTTTGAGTGCAAACTACCTACAATGTAATACAGTGGGTCGCAGAAATGAACCTCCCTGAAGAATTGTTGAAGCTCCAATGAGTTACAATGATTCCCATATTACTACGAGGTGTTTAAATATCCAACCAGTGCAATGGGAACGACTGCAAGGTTTGGTGCTGCTCACAAAGTATCAGTTGCACAAAGTTAGTCTTCCCTTTCAGCATCACACAAGTCAGAAGTCTGGGGGAAGCAGCTTCCCGGAGGTGAGATCTCTCCCGGACTATTCTCCTCCAAACAGAACCAGAGAAATAGAGAGAAAGAAAGAAAGAGAATTAAGATCCAGCGGAGTGAGAAGCTGCTTCTCCCCCATCCAACCGGGAAAGCTTCTAGCAAACTTATCTCAGCAGCTAACTGCCTGGCACATACCCTGCCGCACTATGCAAATATTATCCAAAGCCCCAACCAATCAGGTAATCCCAGAGGCGGGCACACCGGTGAAAGAGAACCCAGGCAGGGACGGTGCAAATAGTATCAAGCACAACAGGTTAGGAGACTGGATCAGCTCCGGCAGCAGTGCATGCTGCTCCAGATTGTCTTACTGAAAGGATCACCTGCTCTTCCCCATGATGTCTGAGGACTCCCTGGCACCCACTGATGTTTGGGGACTCCCTGGCTCCCCCTGATGTGTAGAGCCTCCCTCCCCCTCCCCCAAATGCCTGGGGACTCCCTGCCTCCCTCCCCCCCCAAAATATCTGGGGACTCCCTGCCCCCCCCTCCCCAATGTTAGGAGACTCCCTGGCACCCCCTGATGTCTGGGGCCTCTCCCCCCGTGTCTGGGGACTCCCTCAAATGTCTTGGGACACCCAACCTCCCCCCCTCAATGTCTGGGGACTACCTGGCTCCCCCCCCCCCGGATGTCTGGGGACTCCCTGCCCCCCCCCATGTCTGGGGACTCGCTGGCTCCCCCCCATGTCTGGCACCCAGGAAAAATATGTACCCCAGGCACAAACATGTTGCAAAGTCAGGGCTCGCTACGCAGCCAATAGAAAACTGCGGATGTCGGTGCGAGATGGCATTATGGCTTTATATTGATAACCACGACAGCTAACTAGCTATGTATGTGTACATATATATATTTGTATAGCGCCACCCAAATACACAGCGCTTTACAGCAGTAATACACGTGACATAATAATAGGAGACGCAGTGGGAATAAGCACTTCAGACACAGAAGTAAACATTAGGAAAAGGAGTCCCTGCCCTGAAGAGCTTACAGTCTAAGTGGACATTAAAAGTTTTGGCGCTTGGAATCGGAATGACAGGGAAGCATGATGAGCTACGACGTCTCTGGGAACCACGATGATCTCCGACGTCTCAGAGAAGCACTATGAGCTCCGACGTCTCAGGGAAGCACGATGAGCTCTGACGTCTCAGGGAAGCACGATGAGCTCCGGCATCTCAGGGAAGCACGATGAGCTCTGGTGTCTCAGGGAAGAACGATGATCTCCGGCATCTCAGGGAAGCACGATGATCTCCAGAATGTCAGGGAAGCACGATGAGCTCTGTCGTCTCATGGAACCACGATGAGCTCCGGCGTCTCAGGGAAGCACGATGAGCTCCGGCGTCTCAGGGAAGCACGATAAGCTCCGGCATCTCAGGGAACCACAATGAACTCTGGCATCTCATGGAAGCACAATGAGCTCCCGGCAAGCAGGGAAGCACGATGAGCTCTGACGTCTCAGGGAAGCACGATGAGCTCTGCCATCTCAGGGAAGCACGATGAGCTCTGACGTCTCAGGGAAGCACGATGAGCTCTGACGTCTCAGGGAAGCACGGGCTCCGGCCGTCTCAGGGAAGCACGATAGTCCGGCATCTCAGGGAACCACAATGAACTCTGGCATCTCATGGAAGCACAATGAGCTCCGGCAAGTCAGGGAAGCACAATGAACTTTGACGTCTCAGGGAAGCACGATGAGCTCTGACGTCTCAGGAAGCACGATGAGCTCTGACGTCTCAGGGAAGCACGATGAGCTCCAGCTTGTCAGGGAATTACGATGAGCTCCAGCATCTCAGGGAAGCACGATCAGCTCCAGCGTCTAAGGGAAGCACGATGAGATCTGTCGTCTCAGGGAAGCACGATGAGCTGTGGCGTCTCAGGGAAGCACAATGAGCTCCGGCGTCTCAGGGAAGCATGATGAGCTCAGGCGTCTCAAGGAAGAACGATGAGCTCCGGTATCTCAGGGAAGAATGATGAGCTCCGGCATCTCATGAAAGCATGATGAACTCCAACCTGTCTCGGAAGCACGATGAGCTCCGGCGTCTAAGGGAACCACGAGGAGCTCCAGCGTTTCAGGGAAGCACAATGATCTCTGGTGTCTCAGGGAAGCACGATGAGCTCCAGCATCTCAGGGAAGCTGATGAGCTCTGGCGTCTCAGGGAAGCACAATGAGCTCTAGCGTCTCAATGAAGCACGATGAGCTGTGGCGTCTCAGGGACGCACAATGAGCTCCGGCATCTCAGGGAAGCACGATGAGCTCCGGCGTCTCAGGGAAGCACGATGAGCTCCGGCGTCTCAGGGAAGCAAGATGAGCTCCGGCGTCTCAGGGAAGCACGATGAGCTCCGGAGTCTCAGGGAAGCACGATGAGCTCTGGCGTGTCAGGGAAGCACGATGAGCTCCAGCGGGGGAACTGCTTCTCTCACAGCCTTGTCCTGTTTCCTCCGTGCAGTGATAAGCGAGAACGTCACTGCTAGGCATTCATCTCTATCTGTTACAAATATCTTCCTACAGTACCTCTTTATAAAATCACAGAGATCTTCCCTCTGCAAAAACCGGCAGTGTCACTTTAATCGCCTGCAAACGGCTTCCTGCATTGTATTCATAAGTGCTGGATGACTTTTACTATATTGTCATTCTAGTAAGTGCACTGATTGACTGCCTCAGCGTGTGTGTGTATATATATATATACACACAGTCAGGTCTGGAAATAATTGGACACTGATACAAGTTTTGTTATTTCGGCTGTGTACCAAAATAAATTCAAGTTACAGTTAAATAATGAATATGGGCTTAAAGTGCAGTCTAGCAGGTTTTAATTTGAGGGTATTCACATCCAAATTGGAGAAAGGGTTTAGGAATTACATCTCTTTAATATGTAGCCCCCTCTTTTTCAAGGGACCAAAAGTAATTGGACAATTGACTTAAAAGCTGTTTCATGGACAGGTGTGGGCTATTGCTTCGTTATTTCAACATCAATTAAGCAGGTAAAAGGTCTGGAGTTGATTCCAGGTGTGGCATTCGCATTTGGAAGCTGTTGCTCTGAACCCACAACATGCAGTCTAAGGAGCTCTCAATGCAAGTGAAACAGGGCATCCTTAGGCTGCAAAAAAAAAAGGAAAATCAATCAGAGAGATAGCAGGAACATTAGGAGTGGCCAAATCAACAGTTGGGTACATTCTGAGAAAGAAAGAACGCACTGGTGAGCTCTGCAACACAAAAACGCCTGGACGTCCACGGAAGACAACAGTGGTGGATGATCGTAGGATCCTTTCCATGGTAAAGAAAAACCCCTTCACAACATCCAGCCAAGTGAAGAACACTCTCCAGGAGGTAGGCTTATCATTATCCAAGTCTACCATAAAGAGAAGACTTCACGAGAGCAAATACAGAGGGTTCACCAAAAGGTGCAAATCATTCATAAGCCTCAATAATAGAAAGGCCAGATTAGACTTTGCCAAACAATATCTTAAAAAGCCAGCCCAGTTCTGGAACAGCATTCTTTGGATAGATGAAACTAAGATCAACCTGTACCAGAATGGGAAGAAAAAAGTATGGAGAAGGCTTGGAACGGCTCATGATCTGAAGCATACCACATCATCTGTAAAACACGGTTAGGCAGTGTGATGGCATGGGCAAGCATGGCTTAAAATGGCACTGGGTCACTATTGTTTATTGATGATGTGACAGAAGACAGAAGCAGCCGGATGAATTCTGAAGTGTATAGGGATATATTGTCTGCTCAGATTCAGCCAAATTCAGTGAAGTTGATTGGACGGCGCTTAACTTTACAGATGGACCATGACCCAAAACATACTGCGAAAGCAACCCAGGAGTTTTTTAAGGCTAAGAAGTGGAATATTCTGCAATGGCCGAGTCAATCACCTGATCTCGACCCGATCGAGCATGCATTTCACTTGCTGAAGACAAAACTTAAGGCAGAAAGACCCACGAACAAACAACAACTGAAGACAGCTGCAGTAAAGGCCTGGCAAAGCATCACAAAGAAGGAAACCCAGCGTTTGGTGATCACCATGCGTTCCAGACTTCAAGCAGTCATTGCCTGCAAAGGATTCTCGCCAAAGTATTAAAAATGAACATTTTATTTATGATTCTGTTAATTTGTCCAATAACATTTGAGCCCCTAAAATAAGGGGACTGTGTATGAAAATGGTTGCAATTCCTAAACGTTTCATACGATATTTTTGTTCAACCCCTTGAATTAAAGCTGAAAGTCTTCACTTCTATTGCATCTCGGTTGTTTCATTTCAAATCCATTGTGGTGGCGTAAAGAGCCAAAATTATGAAAATTGTGTCAGTGTCCAATTATTTCCGGACCTAACTGTATATATACACACGCTATATATATACACACACACACACACAGGTAGTAAATGTTATGCGTTGATTCTGGCGCATTATTTAAAAGCAGCGCTATTCAAAACAATGGTTAAGGAGAAAACCCGTTATTTACCATGTTCGTTTTTCTGTTAACTCGCGTTATCAGCGGTAATAACGCCTGCTACATCTGTATATACGTATATCTGTCCATTTGCCTTGAAATGCAAATAATCTTATTTTTTTTTTCATTGTAATATTTTATTATTGATTTTGAAGTTCCAGTTTAGTCAATTTCAAATGTAGGCTTGCAGCCACTAAAAACCCCCACGTGTGATTCACATGTCTCAGCTCAGTAACCCTGCCCTTCCCCATTATCTCTTAGCATATAGTGCTTCCACTGCAGCCAGGGATTCTGGGAAATGACATGCAAATGAGCACACAGTGTCACCTTTTGCTTCAAATCCATTGTAACATAGACCCCCTATAAGCTTATGCTCGCTACATTACACAGCCTTTCAGCCTGGGTTAAAGAAGTGCAAAGCCAGTAACCCTACTCACGGGCAGCTATTTCAGCCTTTTGGGTCTCACCAGTGTGAGGTTGTGCAATGTGAAGCTGGGATAGGTTTCAATCACGCATTAAGGCCGCACTTAGTGCTGGCGACGCGACCGATGACGTCACCCGCGATAGTTGTAATTTGGTTTTTTTAGCGACGGTCGCCAGTGATGTCACTAAATGGGGCGGGCCGCGCAATTTGATTGGTTTAGAGACAGTCACATGTGGCGACTGCCTCTAAAAAATCAAATTTACCCGGCTTCCAAATTTTTAGACGCTCCATCGCGCTTACTAGAAGCGCGTACGACGGAGTCAATTAATTTGTTTTGGAGCGATGTTGCGCTGTCAGGCACTATAAGCGCAGCCTAATCATGTAGGCTTAAAACTCCAAAAGCACAATGCCCACACAGTGTTACTGCTTTCCTTAGGGACTGCGTGAGAGCTCAGACCAACATACCAGAGAAGAATGCTGATGTGATTCCAAAGCTGCAGACATCCAGGATCAGGTTTGCCTATGTCTTACAATATTCACAATGGCGGCCATATTAAAGAAGACCCACAACATGTATTTTACACCAATATATTTTCTGGAACGGAAACTTATGGAAAATGTGACAGTGACACTTATTAAGATATAAAAGAAAATGTGTAAGTGATTGCTGAAGGTAAATGACTTCTGGGTCCATGTTAGTAAGGCTAAGGGAGGCCGTGTATAGAGCGTATTAAGCGTGCCTCAAAGTGATGCGGACGTCAAACAGGCGCACATTAGAATAACAACTTAGTGCGTCTCCTGGCTTATGGAGCTACCTGGGACCCCACGGTTCCAGGGGTGACCAGAGGGCCTAACCTTTAATGTATAGCCTGGTTACCTCCTCCCATCACAGTTATGTTCTGCCACCTTCTGGCTGTGGGGCTGAGTGAGGTTCAGTTCTGACATCTTCCATCCATGGGGCTGAGTGAAGTTCTGTTCTGCCATCTTCTGGCCATGACAAGCCACTGCAGAAAAAGATCCACCCACCCATCCCTCCCCCGCTGGTGAAAAAACACACAAAAGGGTTCTGCCAAATATGGTAATTATTATTATTATTTGAATATATTACGTTATTGTCTGTGAACAAAATGTAAACATACAATTATCAGTAAACCTTATAAGATAAAAAATAATTGGATAAACAAAATACCCGATTCTTCTCGTCTCGCCCTAAAGACTACGCGTGGCGATTGTTGCTGCGCTCTTTCCTGGTCGCACTTTACTCTTGTAACACGTTTCATTCAGAAATGAGAACATCACAAACAACATTTTCTTGTTTCTCACTGAAATAAAAAAATAACTTTTTCAGGTTCTTGCGAATTTCCCGCGCGTTTAGAGAAGCTTCCCACTATCACAGAGCTGAGACCCAGCACTCCCTCCTGGCATCTCTCTCAACTGGACTCTCACTCACTGGGGGGGCAGTCTCACTCACTGGGGGGGGCAGTCTCACTCACTGGGGGGCAGTCACACTCACTGGGGGGGCAGTCACACTCACTGGGGGGCAGTCTCACTCACTGGGGAGCAGTCTCACTCACTGGGGGGCAGTCTCACTCACTGGGGGGGCTGTCTCACTCACTGGGGGGGCAGTCTCACTCCTGGGGGGGCAGTCTCTCTCTGGGGGGGCAGCTCATCCGGGGGGGCAGTCTCTCTCACTGGGGGGGCAGTCTCTCTCACTGGGGAGGCAGTCACACTCACTGGGGGGGCAGTCTCCCTCACTGGGGGGGGGGCGTCTCACTCACTGGGGGGGAAGTCTCACTCACTGGGGGGGGCAGTCTCTACCTGGGGGCAGCTAACTCACTGAGGGGGGCATTCTCACTCACTGGGGGGACAGTCTCCTCACTGGGGGGGGCAGTATCTCACCTCACATGGGGGGGGCAGTCTCACTCCCTGGGGGGGCAGTACTCACTCACGATGGGGCAGTCTCACTCATTGGGGGGCAGTCTCTCTAACTGGGGGGGCAGTCTCATCGCATGGGGGGCAAGTCTATCATTGGGGGTTCAGTCTCTCTCACTGGGGGGGCAGTCTCACTCACTGGGGGGGGGGGCAGTCTCCCATGGAGGGGCAGTCTCACTCATCTGGGGGGCAGTCTCACTCACTGGGGGGGGGCAGTCTCACTCATTGGGGGGCAGTCTCTCTCACTGGGGGGCAGTCTCACTCACTGGGGGGCAGTCTCACTCACTGGAGGGGCAGTCTCACTCACTGGGGGGGCAGTCTCACTCATTGGGGGGGCAGTCTCACTCACTGGGGGGCAGTCTCACTCATTTGGGTATGTGTGAATCATGCCCCGGCTGTCCGAGGCCCCTACAGAACTACAACTCCCGGCATGCCGTGCGGCAGAATACGGGAGTGTAGACGTCACGCGGTGGGCGGGTCTTCCGGTGTGTTCTCGCGGTGTTTTGTCCTGCGCCACGCTTAATCACCAGGCAGCGCCGGACACATCTGTGGTAACTATACCAACTGCCCTGCCCCCCCCCCCCCCAATATCACACCCCATAATCAGAGGGGCCCTGTCCCCCCCATAATCAGAGGGGCCCTGTCCCCCCCATAATCAGAGGGGCCCTGTCCCCCCCCAACATCACACCCCATAATCAGAGGGGCCCTGCCACCCCATAATCACAATAAGGGCCCTGTCCGCCCCCCCCCCCTGCCCATCACACACATCACACAACTACCACCAATCCGTCAGCTGTTTCCACCCTGCCTTAGTCCCCATCCCCGAAGACGGGTGCCCTCTCTACCCCCTTTCGTCAGCTGACTTTACTTTTCATCGCCCCCCTTCTGCCGCGCCTTGCACCCGCGGGAGTACCCATGAATCAGAGGGGCCCTGCCTCCCCATCACACCCCATAATCAGAGGGCGCCCTTCCCCCCCCAACCCATAATCTGAGGGGCCCTGTCCCCCCCCCCCTCAAAACCCCCATAATCAGAGGGGCCCTGCCCCCCCCCCTCATAACACCCCATAATCAGAGGGGCCCTGTCCCCCCCCTACACCAACACCCCAAATAAGCAGGGGCCATATCACCCCATCTCACCCTGTGATCAGAGGGATGTCACCCACAAGCTGCTTACCCCATCACAACACGTTTTGCTCTGATACCAAAAATGTAATGGTCTAAGCATGGCATCACTGTGATCCTCTAAACCCATCAGTGACTCTGCAATGTCCTCCACAGCACCGCTGTAATCCCATAAACCTGACACAGAACCATGTGAATAATACCGATCTCGTCACGGCGCTGGGCTCCGTATTATTTAGGCGTCTGTACAGGCGGCTCTAATTAAATCATTACAACTGTCATCTGTGATTGTAATGATTATTGAATAGAGTTCCACAGAGAGACCTTATTATCCCATCCTGTTCCACAGAGAGACCTTATTACCCCATCCTGTTCCACAGAGAGACCTTATTACCCCATCCTATTCCAGAGAGACCTTATTAGCCGCATCCTGTTCCACAGAGACACCTTATTACCCCCATCCTGTTCCACAGAGACACCTTATTACCCCCATCCTGTTCCACAGAGATGCCTTATTACCCCATCCTGTTCCACAGAACACTATTACCCATCCTTTCCAAGCGAGATGCCTTATTACCCCCATCCTGTTCCACAGAGACGCCTTATTACCCCATCCTGTTCCACAGAGAGACCTTATTACACCACAGCACTTTTTCCCTCACCTACTGTCTCTGTAAGTCTCCCACCATACCTCTTAGATTGTAAGCTCTTCGGGGCAGGGATTCCTTTCCTATTGTCTGATTTTGCTGCACTTATTGTATCATTTTATTCCCTGTACTGTATTTCTTTGTGAACGCTGAGGTACACTTTTGGCGCTATATAATCAAGACATACAATACCCCCATCCTGTTCCAGAGCCCTTATTCTCCACTGTTCACAGAGACCTTATTAGCACCATCTCTGTTCACAGAGAACACTACTCTACCACCTACCCCCATTCCTTTTCCCAGAGATGCCTTTATTACCCCATCTGTTCCACAGGCACCCTTATCTACCCCATCCTGTCCCAGAGCTTTTACATCCTCAAGAGATAACCCATCCTGTCAATTATCCCCAGTTCCAAACTATAACATCGTTTCCGAACCTATCAATCTGTAAAGAGACCATTATTACCCCATCTAACGTGGACCTAATCCATGTTAACAGGGCCTACCCATCTGTAAGAAAACCTTATTTCCACCTGTCACAGCCTATATCCATATGTTCAGAGACCTTATACCATCGCACGAGAGACCTTATTAACCCCGTCACAGAGGATTTCCACTGTCAAGCAGCCTTATTACCATCCTGGCACACCTTATTACCCACGTCAGAGACCTTTATTACCCCATCCTGTTCCACAGAGACCTTATTACCCCATCCTGTTCCACAGAGACCTTATTACCCCATCCTGTTCCACAGAGAGACCTTATTACCCCATCCTGTTCCACAGAGAGACCTTATTATCCCATCCTGTTCCACCACGAGAGCCTTATACCTGCATGGCCAAAGAGCTTATACCACCTGTTCCACAGAGAGACCTTATTATCTCCATCCTGTTCCACATAGTGAGACCTGATTATCTCCCTATGTTCCACAGAGAGACCTTATTATCCCATCCTGTTCCACAGAGACACCTTATTACCCCATCCTGTTCCACAGAGACACCTTATTACCCCATCCTGTTCCACAGAGACACCTTATTACCCCATCCTGTTCCACAGAGAACTAGACGCCACGCACAAGGACCAAAACCCTTTTACCCCTCCTGTTTCCACAGAGACACCTTATTACCCCTATCAGGACCCCCGGTGTTTCGTACCATCCTGGACCAATTTACAACCTACTTTGCCACTGATGGAGACGCCTGTAAAGCTGCCTTGTACACCCCTCCAGCACATGGCACTGTGCTGTAACTTCCTGTACAGGTTATCACATGGGCCTCACCGTTCTTACGCGACTCTTCATCTGTGGTATGACCGTGGTGTTTTTTTTACTCCTCTATACACACAGGGCACCATGTCTATGTCCCACCTCTACGGCAAAGATGAGGACAGTGACGGCGTGGAGATGGAAAACTTTGAGATCACCGACTGGGATCTACAAAATGAGTTCAACCCCAACCGCCGGCGCCACTTTCAAACCAAAGAGGAGGCGACCTACGGCATGTGGGCGGAGCGGGACTCGGATGACGAGAGACCCAGCTTTGGGGGGAAGAAGTAAGTCCAGGTCACCACCAGGAACTCTCGCTTGCCAGTAATGACCGTAGACAATTGGTGGCGTTTATAACCCAACGTATTAACACACAGACGGGTTCTCGGTCTCGGGGCAGGAAATGGGCTCTTAAAATATGGCTTTTACTTGGCATGGAAAATGGAATGAATGTTTCGAAAGTAACAGGCGGAGGCCTAATAATTATCTGGCTTACTCACCGGGAGGGGGGCTAATAGATCTCCCTGAACAAGGAAATCTCTGGATTTTCTAACCTTGTTCAATTCAGATTGGGACTTGGCATTTAGATGCAGTGTTATCCAACCGTTGGTATCTACCTATATACCTATTTACCCCAGGCTGTGTAATGCAACAGGCATAAGCTTGGTGGGTAAGTAGCAAAAGGTGACACTGAGTGCTTCCATTGCAGCCAGGGATTCTGGGTAATGACATGCAAATGAGCATTCTATGCAAAGAGATAATGGGGACAGGCAGGGTTGCAGACCTTTATGAGGCGTATGAATGTGCTCACAATGTGGTATTTCTATTTGCATATGTATAGTCTAAATCTGCACACACACCGAGCACTTGTGTATAAATGTCTTATGTTTATTTGGATCCCGCACTCGCCTGTTTCAGAAGACTCGGTTGTCTGTTGGTGTTCAGGTCCGGCACCCTCACCGCTGGGCACATAAATAATTACAGGAAGTGTGATGTGGACTGGAACGCAAACAGGTCAATGTACGCAAAAGTGATTCCTTCACTCGAATAAATCCAATATTAATACAAAAAGAGCGTCATCACAAAAAGGGAGTTTTCACAAAATTCCTACAGCAAATTACGTCGCAACACTGGTTTTTCAGGCCCTGCCCCCCTTCCGGACCAGGAGCCCCTGCTTCCCCCTTCCGACGAGGCCCCTGGCTCCCCACTTCCGGACCAGGCCCTGGCTTCCCCCTTCGCGACCAGGCCCTGGCTTCCCCCCTTCCGACCAGGCCCTGGCTTCCCCCTTCCGGACCAGGCCGGCTTCCCCTTCGCGACCAGGCCCTGGCTTCCCCCCTTCCGGACCAGGCCCTGGCTTCCCCCTTCCGGACCAGGCCCCTGGCTTCCCCCCTTCCGAACGAGCCCCTGGCTTCCCCCTCGGACCAGGCCCCTGGCTTCCCCCTCGGACCAGGCCCCGGGCTTCCCCCTTCCGGACCAGGCCCCTGGCTTCCCCCCCTTCCGACGAGGGCCCCTGTTCCCCTTCCGGACGAGGCCCTGGCTTCCCCCTTCCGGCCAGGCCTGCTTCCCCCCTTCCGGACAGGCCCTGGCTTCCCCCCCTTCGGACCAGCCCTGGCTTCCCCCCTTCGAAGAGGCCCCTGGCTTCCCCCTTCCGTACCAGGCCCTGGTTCCCCCCTCCGGACCAGGCCCTTGCTTCCCCCTTCCGGACGAGGGCCCTGGCTTCCCCCCTTCCGGACCAGGCCCCTGGCTTCCCCCCTTCCGGACCAGGCCCTGGCTTCCCCCCTTCCGGACCAGGCCCCTGGCTTCCTCCCTTGCTCTCGAGGCCCTGGCTTCCCCCTTGCTCTGAGGCCCCTGGCTTCCCCTTGCTTCGAGGCGCCCTGCTTCCCCCTGTCTCTCGAGGCCCCTGGCTTCCCCCTTGCTCTCGAGGCCCCTGGCTTCCCCCTTGCTCTCGAGGCCCCTGGCTTCCCCCTTGCTCTCGAGGCCCCTGGCTTCCCCCTTGCTCTCGAGGCCCTGGCTTCCCCGTTTCTCGGACCCTGACTCCCGGTTCACTGTTTTCTGATCATACTGTTTTCGTATTATTGGATTTTGGTTAAATGAGTCACTTTTGCATACATTTACTTGCTGTTTTTACTTTTTTTGAGTGCCGGCCCCATTCTTATTAATGTCTTTCTAAGCCATTGCTGCTGAGAGGGCCCACAATGATAAGGGATTGCACTGGGAATACTGCCGAGAGACGGGCAGTGGTTGCCCCTTAATAAATCCAGCTGATTGGTCCTTCTGACCCAGATGTTTCTTGTTTCCTCCCCAGGTCCCGGGATTATTCTGCCCCTGTAAATTTTATCAGTGCTGGAATCCGCAAGCCCGCAGCAGAGGAGAACGCAGAGAGTGGCTCTGACGATGAAGTCCCAGCACGGAGAGATGATTTACATAAGGAGTTCGAAGCAAAAAAGCTGAGGACGGTGAGCGGGCGTCAGGGAGCGTCGGGGGGTCCGTGGCAGTTATAATCCATCTCCTTCAGGACTGGAGGTGCCAGCATCATATTGTAAACACGTTACTGGCATTTCTGGGACAAAACAAGCTGACCCTTCCCATTGTCAGCAGTAGGATTGATCTTTGACGTTCTCACCCTGATATATTTGTGGGATATTGGGATAAAGGGCTGACTTGTTACAGAATCTCTGTAAAGGAAGGTGTCTGTCCTATCAAAGGTCATTTTTTTTAATTAGATTTTTTTTGTTATGTTTTATTGATGGAGAAATCGGTAGTTGCACTAGTAGTAAAACTACATTTATTTATAAAAATGTGTTACCAGGAAGTAATACAGTGCGAGTTACCGCTCGTTCTCACGTATGTCCTGGGCGCAGCGTTATGATGACACATGGTTACAAATACATAGTTACATTAAGTGAGCAGGGTTATACATTCTATACAAGGCATTGCATGCGCAGTAAGGCCGCGCTTATAGTGCTGACGACGCAATGCTGATGTCTTGCGGTCGCTGGAAAAATCAAACAAGTGACTTCCAGCAATCGCAACCAAGCCGTCGTGTCGCTCCTACTATAAGCGCACGCGACGGCGTCAATACTACGTACCATGGGAAGGTGCGCTAGTACAGATCAGACTCTGACACAGATCCTTAGCCCAATATCTGCAACAATACAGAATAGTACCAGGTACCATGCAAATCAGAGCAAATTAAAAATATGATTTTGTTCACAAATCAACGGAGGAAAAAAAGCTGTGTGTGCTGTGCACGCGCATAGTAAGTGAAACTTCTTTGACTTTTGTCACAGAAATTGTATTTGTGTTTGTGATGTTTTAATTAAAACAAAATACAATTTCATTGACAAAACGCAAATAAATTTGACTACTTCTAATGCGCTTGCTCGGCACACATCCCTGTATTAGCTATTTGCACAAGTGTGAATTCCTCGTGTGTGGCGTGTGACTGGGAGTGTGCGTTGACGAAGTGTGCGTGATGTGACTGAGAGTGGTGCGTGATGTGATGAGGCGGTGTGCTGATGAGGTGCGTGATGTGACTGAGAGTGTGCGTGATGTGACTGAGAGTGTGCGTGATGTGACTGAGAGTGTGCGTGATGTGACTGAGAGTGTGCGTGATGTGACTGAGAGTGTGCGTGATGTGACTGAAGTGTGCTGTGATTTGACGTGAGAGTGGTGTCTGATGATGTGACTGATGAGTGTGCGTGATGTGACTGAGAGTGTGCGTGATGGAGTGAGAGAGCGTGATGGGATGAGAGTGTGCGTGATGTGACTGATGACGAGAGTGTGCGTGATGGGACTGTCGAGTGTGCGTGTGCGACTGAGAGTGTGCGTGATGTGACTGAGTGTGCGTGTGCGACTGAGCGTGTGCCTGTGCGTGTGCGTGTGCGTGTGCGACTGAGCGTGTGCCTGTGCTTTGTGGGACTGTGAGTGGTGCGTGTGGATGTGCGTGCGACTGATGTGCGTGATGTGACTATGAGTGTGCGGATGTGACTATGAGTGTGTGCTGTGATGTGTGTTATTAGTGTGCGTGATGTGACTGAGTGTGCGTGATGTGAGTGTGCGTGATGTGACTATGAGTGTGCGTGATGTGAGTTTTCGTGATGTGACTATGAGTGTGCGTGATGTGAGTGTGCGTGATGTGAGTGTGCGTGATGTGACTGTGCGTGTGACTATGAGTGTGCGTGATGTGAGTGTGACTGTGCGTGCGTGTGTGTGTGACTGTGTGCGCTTGCGACTGAGTGTGCGCGTGCCTGAGCGTGTGCGCTGTGAATTCCTTGTGTGTGTGTCAATTAGTGTCTGTGTGTTTGTATATATGTGCGTGTGTCAGTCAGTGTATGTGTGTCAGTCAGTGTGTGTGTGTATGTGTGTCAGTCAGTGTTTGTGTGGTGTGTATGTCTCTTTCTGTGTCCTGTCTGTGTCCTGTGTCCTGTGTTCCCGTCACCCCCCCCCCCCCCCCCCGCCCCCCGGAGGTACACGACCGCGGCGCAGTCCCCATTCTCTACCCCTGGTAGAGCTGCGTGTCCTGCTGCAGCCAGGTCCACACAAGGGGGTTACAGGAGGGCACGGTAATGTGCGTGGGGCGCTCTTCCCTCTGATTATGCTGTGGAGGACGCATAGCACAACAGCCTCTTCTGCCGCCATCACTGCTGCGCATGCGCGGCATAGTAGCGGCAATGGCGGAAGTTCACTCGCCCCCGATACACAGTTGCGCAGCACGCAGACCCCGCAGCCATTGTTGGCTTCCTCCGGCAGCCGGGTCAGCGGCCTCTAGCCCCGCGGGGAGCCGATGTAATAATGAATCTGGGGGGAATGGCGCATGTGCTGGAGCGGCCGGGGCTGAGGGGAGGGGTTAGCCATCAAAACACAACAGCGCATGCGCGGCATGGCAGCGAGAACGGCGGCCATTAGTAGCGGCGCCGGCGGCAATATGTCAGCGGCCGTGTGGGGAGTGCGGCGGCCATCAGGCCGTTAGGAGCGGCGGCGGCGGCGATATGATTTTTGGAGCGGGTGTGATGTCAGTGTTGGGGTCGGGCTGAGCCAGAACACAGCCCGGCCTCAACTGCCAGCACTGACGTCACATCCGTTTCATTTCTGTCTCCACAATTCTTTTTTGCCCTAGTTCGAATAAGGTGCCACTAAGGAAGTTTCACTTCAAAAAGCAGCAACGGTCCATCCATTGTAAGCCACATTCACAGGGCGGGGAGATACGTGGTCATTCGTCCCGTAATGTTTTGGGTCGCACGACCCTTCATCGGCCAGAAACGCGGTTAATCCGAGTCCTGTTTTTGTATTGCTGTTTTTGCAGGGCGGGAACTTTAGACCTTCACAGAAAACGTTTGCAGGAGGAATCAAGTCCAACAGTGACTTTGGTTCCTGGGAGCGGCACACCAAGGGCATCGGGCAGAAACTCCTGCAGAGGATGGGTTACGTGCCCGGGAGAGGCCTGGGGAAGAACGCTCAAGGTACGGAGCGCGCGTGCGAGGCCGGGGTACGGAGCGCGCGTGCGAGGCCGGGGTACGGAGCGCGCGTGCGAGGCCGGGGTCCGGAGCCCTTTCCCTGGGGGGTGCAGCAGGACAGGGCTGTCTCCCCCGCTCTGCAGAGCATGCTTTCTAACCACTGCCACATGCATTCTCAGTGTATTTAATGGCCGGTAACGATGTTCCTGCCGTCACAGCTGTTATTGTGTCTCTCGGGTAAAAGGTTAGTTAGTGAGCTCCTTAGGCCAGAGACTCACCACGAATGAAACATGTCCTTAGCTTTACTTTCCCAGGGAAGCTATCCCCCTCCGCATAGCAAGGAGCTGCACCCTACAGTAATAACCCGATTATCCCGCTGATAAAGCAACAATACTACATCCGCGCCCCCTTTTTAGATATGTAAAGCGTGTGACAATGTATAATCCTACATTCTTACCTACGCTGGCAATCGTTGGGTGTTCCTGTTATACATCTGTAACAATCCTGATTGTGTGCCTAACATAATGGCCGCCTTTCAGTTTCAATCAATCCTTTGGTCATTGTAACTCAGCAGCTACAATGTATTCTTATATTACTAAGGTAACATGATCTGATGTTACAGTTTGCAGCTCAAACTGCTGGGAATATTGGCAACAAATGCTCACAAACAGGAAAGTGTCCCAAACATCTTGCCCTGATGGGGAGGTGGGTTAAAGCCTGCTGTAGAAATCTATGGATGCTCAGTATATTAAAACTCATTACAAATGGCATTCAGAGTTGAATAAAAAACAAACAAAACAGTCACTATTATCTAATACTGCAGAACTGATTTATTTAAATAAAACATATAAGATTTCCCGTGATGTTCCCGCTGCGAAGTTGCACAAATGAGCCAAATCCTGATTTAGCGATTCGATTCGCGCGTTTCAGCACGGTCCTAACCCCACTGTAGGGTCGTGTTGCTAGCGCGTGCGTCGGGCAGCGTTGCTTCGCACGGGATGCCTGATGCAATACTAAAAGACACAGAATCCGACCACGGGCGCAGGCTTTCATTTCGTCTCGTTCGCTGGCACAGAGAAGAGGCTGAAGGTTTAACTGTCTTCCTCGCAGGAATCATCACCCCTATTGAGGCCAAGCAGCGGAAAGGTAAAGGGGCGGTGGGTGCGTACGGCTCCGAGAGGACAAAGCAGTCGCTGCAGGATTTCCCAGTGGTGGATTCTGAGGAAGAGGAGGAGAAGGTGAGACGTGGGCAGACTCGCATTAGGAACTTCTGTGGGTCGTGTGCCCTTTCACTGGCGCCGCTTCTAGGCATTGTATGGACCTGGCTCTCACTCGGCCCCTATGGATGAATATTTAATGTTCTTGGCACTCGTAGTGTCTTATTACATCCAAACCTCGGTTTCCAGCTCCACGCCAGTTAAACTCTCCCACCTGCAGCAGGCCACGAGCAGTCAGTCCCGTGGTCTGCGTGGCTCGGGGGTGATCGCGCCTAACGCGTGATTTTGTTGTGCAGGATTTTCAGAAGGAGCTGAGCCAATGGCGGAAGGACCCAAGCGGAGGCAAGAAGAAGCCCAAGTACTCCTACAAGACGGTGGAGGAGCTGAAAGCCAAGGGCAGGGTGGGAAAATCCATCTCTGCTCCGCAGAAGGAAATATCCCAGGTCAAGGTCAGTGCCGCTGCCGCCCACAGATCCGTGCTCGGGAATGTTAGGTCACGTGATTGTGCCTAGAATGTTCTAGAAACACAGGGCGACACTTACTTTGCGCAGCTGGAGCGTGAGAAGTGCTATACACAGGGAGCTTGGGTTACGTATGGGGAAGCATCAGTATAGGAACCTGTCCGGTGAGAAGCTTACCTGCTCCCTACTGCACTTGCACTAAAGCTGCTCCCAGGTGCTTGGGAAGCGATCGGTTTGGTTCAAAGGGGCTGAAATCTTGTCCAGTGCAGGGAAGCTGCATAATGAGTAAGGGTCCCAGAGACAGAGAAGGTGGGGAATCCAGACACTAATTATGTGCCCAGTAATGTACCCACACTGGGAACACACAGAAGGATACACATCAAGGGTTCACTAGGGTCTTATTTAAAATGAAGTATACCAAACCTGGTCACATATACAGGTGGCCCCGGGAGCTACGTGTATACGCAAACATCTTACAAATGGGCTGTGTCCTTGATATTTGCTGCCGTCCCTGATTCACCTCTTTGCAGCTATTGAGAGCGCAATGTGTCACCTCCATTAAATGATTAATTACAGCAATTACAGACGGTGCTAATTACTTCAGTCATTTTCTAATGAAACCCGGCAGTTACACACCGAGAACGAAGAGAAAAACATCCGGCGTTTTCTTTCTTCTCCAAGAATTGCGTTTTCTAGGAAACGGTCTTCCTCTCGCTTGGGAGGATTGGAGTCCCTATTCCAAATGAATGAAGCTGAAGTCTTCCCCAGTAAGGGGAGCCCGGCTTCATTCTACAATAACTGATCTCATGAGCTGATCCGCCTGAATGAGTTTTTATCATGTTTGTTTGAGGACATTTGGGTAGGACACCTTTACTTTATCACTTTGGGGAGAAGTGCGCAGAATACGGGGTCCCATTCACTAACCTCCGACACGGAGCGTAGCACTATGATCCCACGATAATGCTCATCGCGTGGCAGGTAAAGTGGGATCACGCTGCAATAACCCGGACTGGATGTGGGTGAATCTCCCCCATTGTTTCCGTGGTAATTGAGTGGCCGTGGTGAAGCCACGGGCGGGGGAGCGGAGTTTGCGGGCACCTTAGTCGTGTAATGTTTTCTGCCCTGTGCGCTCAGCATTGCGCGCCCCTGCTGTCCTTTCTTTGTAGAGACGTGATTATGAGGCCTTTATGATTAATGGTGAAATCTTAAAAAAAATCCAAAGTTATTGGGGTCTCTGCATCGTGTGATTGTTTTAACGGCCATGAGCGTTTGCGATCTCTCGTGTGTCGTACGGACTCCGGGAATTGGCGTATTTTTACAGCGCTCGGAAGTGTATTTTCAGAAACCCTTTATTGAACGTATATTTAATTTGCAGACCCCAAAACCAGCATTTCCGGCCAATTTATGTACTCTGCAAATACTTACAAACTGAAGGCAGATATTTCCA
This sequence comes from Ascaphus truei, assembly GCA_036426205.1. Lineage (NCBI taxonomy): Eukaryota > Metazoa > Chordata > Amphibia > Anura > Ascaphidae > Ascaphus > Ascaphus truei. The sequence goes on from CM071579.1 coordinate 23,935,682, forward strand.
GGGCGCCTCAGCCTTAACCATAAAGGACCCGTTCTATCAATACATTCTGCAACTAACTAACCAACCCGTTCTA
>CM071579.1:23947552-24055052 GCA_036426205.1 Ascaphus truei
GGGGGGGGGGGGTTGTTACTAATTATGGCTTGCTCTACGCTGCTGGTGGCAATTGGTGGGCCTCAAGAAAGCAACATATTGGGGATCAATACCTTTTTCCAATCACGCGGCGATGGAGAACACGCTGATAATCGCATGGAGCCATATTCCCCGGGGCTACATTACCTGCCACACCGGTAAGATGGTTGAATACTATTTTACACCCTTGTGTCGATTTTGCATTTGTTTTTATTCACATTGTGCGTCAGTGGTCTGGCGAAATAGAGGCCGTTTATCCGAGAATGCGCGGTCCCTGCGCTTCGCCGGGAGGAGTTTATTGCTGGGAGAAACGCCGCGCTGTACTGGGGAGGATAATAGCGCCTCAATTCTTTCCAGTTCCCTGGAGGCGGAACAAATAGACGCACATATCAGGCACTATGAAGAATTAATTACAAGGGCACCATTAAAGAATTAATTCCATGAAATCGTCCTCCGGTTGCCATATATTATTTACAAAAGTCCCTCTCCTCCGTGAGTCCGTGTGTATACTGCCGGCTGTCAGATTTCGGGATCCCTCTCCCCATGTGCAGTGTCCGTGTTTGTTATACTGCGGCTGGTCATATTTTCGGGGTCCTCTCACCCCGTGCATGTCCCGTGTGTATACTGCGTTTGTTCAGATTTTGGGGTCCCTCTCCCGTGCATGTCCGTGTGTATACTGCGGTGCTGGACAGAATTCAGGGTCTCTCCCCGTGTATGTCCATGTTACTGCGGCTGGTTCCAGATTTCAGGGTCCCTCTCACCCGTGCTGTCCGTGTGTAGTACTGCGGGCTGGTCCGATTTTCAGGGTCCCTCTCCCCGTGATATCCATGTTATATACTACTGCTGCTGGGTCGGATCTCGGGGTCTCCCCCGTGTATGTCGGTGTATATACCTGCGGCTGGTCAGATGTCGGGGGTCCCCTGTTCTGTCCGTGTGATCTGCGTGCTGGTAATTTCAGGGTCCCTCCTCCCGTGTATGTCCATGTATATACTGCTGGCTGGTCAGATTTCAACATGGTCCCTCTCCCCGTTGTATGTCCTTTATATACTGCGGGCTGGTCGGATCTCGGGGTCTCCACCGTGTTGTTCCATGTATTACTGTGGGGCTGGTCAATTTCAGGGTCGCCGCTCTCCCTGGGCATGCCTTGTAATCTGCGGCTGGTAAATTTTCCAGGGTCCCTCTCTCCCCGTGTATACCATGTATTACTGCGGCTGGTCAGATCTCGGGTCTCCCCGTGTATGTCTGTGTATATACGCCGTCTGTCAGATTTCGGGGTCCCTGTGCATGTCCATTCTATACTTGCGGGCTGGTCATATTTCCTGGTCACTCTCCCCGTGTATGTCCATGTAATATACTGCGGGCTGGGTCCGGATCTCTCGGGGTCTCCCCGTGTATTGCTGTGTATTACTGCCGGCTTTCAGATTTCAGGTCCTCTCCCTTCATTCCGTTTGTATCTGCGGGCTGGTCAGATTTCAGGGGTCCTCTCCCCGTTATTCCATGTATTACGGCTCGGCTGTCAGATCTCGGGGTCTCCCCCGTGTATGTCTGTGTATATACTGCGCTGGTCAGATTTCGGGGTCCCTGTGCTGTCCATGTATATATGCGGGCTGGTCATTTCAGGGTCCCTCTCTCCCGTTATTCGCATGTAATATACTGCGGGCTGTCGGATCTCTCGGGGTCTCCACCGTGTAATGTCCATTTATATACTGCGTTGCTGGTCAGATTTCAGGTCCCTCTCCCCTGTGCATGTCCGTTTATACTGCTCTGTCAGATTTCAGGGTCCCTCTCCCCCGTTATGTCCATGGAATATACTGCGTGCTGGTCAGATTTCGGGGTCCCTGTGAAAGTCCATGTGTTATACTGTGGCTGTTCAGATTGTCAGGGTCCCTTCTTTTTCCCCCCCCGGCATGTCTGTGTGTATACTGCGGGCTGTTCAGATCTCTGGGTCCCTCCCCGTGCTGTCCCTGTATATACTGCGCGGCTGGTCAGATTTCGGGGTCCCTGTGCATGTCCCATGTGTATAACTGGTGGGCTGGTCAGATTTTCAGGGTCCCTCTCCCGTGTAATGTCCATGTATAATACTGCGGGCTGGTCAGATTTCGGGGTCCTCTCCTCCCCCGTCATGTTTCGTTGCATACTGTGGCTTGGTCAGATTTCGTGGGTCCCTCTCCGTGGCATGTCCCATGCGTATACTGGGGCTGGTCAGATTCAGGTTCCCCTTCTCCCGTGCATTGTCCATGTATATCTGGGGGCTGGTCAGATCTCGTGGTCTCCCCCGTGATTCCATGGATATACTGGCGGCTGGTCAGATCTCGGGGTCTCCCCCGTGCATTCCAATGTATAGACTGCTCGGGCTGGTCAGATCTCGGGTCTCTCTCGTCCCCGTGCATGTTCTTGTGCATTACTGTGGGCTGGTCAGATTGCGGGGTCCTCTCCCGTGCATGTCTTGTGCATACTGCTGGCTGGTCAATTTCGGGGTCCCTCTCCCGTGTATGTCTGTATATCCTGCGGGGCTGGTCAGATTTGCAGGGTCCCTCCCGTGCATGTCCTGTATATACTGTGGGCTGGTCAGATTTCGGGGTCCCTCTCGGGCATGTCCATGTATATACTGCGGGCTGGTCATATCTCGGGGTCCCCTCTCCCGTGCATGCTCATGTATATACTTGCGGGCTGTTCAGATTTCGGGGTCCCCTCTCCCGTTGGCAATGTCCATGGTATATACTTGCTGGCTGGTCAGAATCTCGGGGGTCTCTCTCCCCCCCCATGCATGTCCCATGCGTATATACGCGGGCTGATCAGAGTGAATATACTCTCACACGATCATGTGCAACCGGTCAACGCGGAAAGGCTGGAATTATGTACCCAGATCTTCCTACTATTTTTTTGTCCTTGTTATTGTAACTCGCACATCTGCTGTTTACAGTGAACTGGGGGGGAGATGTTTTTTTTTATAGTTCTTTGAATACTTTAAATGCTGTTTCTCACCTAAAGAGGGAGGGACGTGATTAATTTGGGATTAGATGCTCTGTAGAATTTCACAACACCTAGAATTCAAAGGGAACAACGGCTTTTTGTCAGGGTTACCTAAGCACGTGTTACATCCAAGACAACATTGACTTATATCATAATAAAGACAAAAAATGTCCCTGTGGCACTCAAAAGTAAGAAAAAAAATATTAGTGGGATCCACAGCAGTACCCCAAAAAAAACATAATATTATGCAAAAGTCCCTTTAATTAGATTATACAGGCATATAAATCACAGTTGGAGATAGTACCGAGCAGGGAAACCATGAACAATAGTTTAAAAGATGTATGGCATAAACCAAAAATCTAACACCCATCACTATGTATGTAGCCAAGATCAGGACGAGGCCAGAGCGCCAAAACTGCACACAATGGGGCAATGAAAGTCCCAAATGGTCGGCAGAAAAAATGGCTACATTTCAAGAACAATCCATAGTGCCTTACTAACTGCCGCCCGTTCCCTCCGGCGTTTCCCTCATAATTGGCTAGACTCTGTGTTCTCCCTTATGATCAACTTTCATTTCCATGCCCTCCCTCCTGGACCCTTCCCAATCTGTCGTTCGTACACCTCACTCAACGAGACTGTGCTCATTAAAGTAACCAATGATGTACCAAAGCATTCCAAAGCAAATCCCAGGCCACTTCTCCCTACGAATCCTACTTAATCTCTCTGCCTGCTTAGGCTGCGACCCGCATCGGCCGTGGGGCGCGCGGACGCGAACCACCAGACCCTTGCCGCGTGTCGCCCTGCCCCGCGCTGCCGTGCCTTCCTTCTACAGGGCTGACTACGTCCTGTGACGCGTCAGCCAGCCGTGCGTGCAAGAATCTTGTGAATTTCGGCGTTACGCATCACGTGGTACGCGAGTCACCCATGGGGAGGAGGGAGGTGGAAGGAAGCTAGGTGGGGGCGACTTGGTCGGGGATCAGGAGGAGCTGCTGTTAATATAAAGTGTTGTGTGTGTTGTGTGTGGGGGGGTGGAACGCACCCCGATCAGATCCCGCCCACTCGCCCCCCTCCCTCTCCTGCGCCCTACAGACCGATATGGCGTCTGTGTCTGTCAGCCGCCCCGCCTTTCGCAGTACTGGCGCGCTCCTGTGGGAGGCGGGGCCTGAAGCCTTATATCCGTCATCACTCTTTCTCACTGCATATTCCTAAACTCTCTTTTTATCCTGTTCTTATCATACCTCCATCACAAACATTCTCCTCATAACTCTGTGCTAACATTTCCCTATTGATCTGTCTTTTGTTTCCCTCGCCTTGGACCTCTCCCTTTTCTCGCTTGACATCAATATCACTTGGTGGACCTCATCGCTCTTTTGCCTCCTGTATCCTCGCTATATACAGATGATATGCCACTGTTTTTGGCTTCGGTGTAAGACTTATTTCTTTTCTTCCTTTTGGGTTTCTCTGTCTAACAAACCTTATTGTGTCTACTGTTAGTTGTCTTTACTGACCTGTAAAGTAATTGTGTGCTCCCTTTAAGTTGAAGAGTGTTTTTTAGTAAAAAAAATAAATGATGATTTATCTATCCACCCCGACCCTCCCCCTCTGCAATCCAGTTTCTGTCTTTGGATTGCCTCCTGGCTATATCCCTGTGGTTGGCGCTCCATGTGGTCCTTACACTTAATATAGCTAAAGATGAGTTCATATTTCCCCCTAAATCTGAATCTGGCCTAATAACCCCCCCGTTTCCATCACATTAAACGGTTCTTCCTCTGTAATATTGCCAAGATCGTCCTTTTTCCTGTCATGCTACTGATAGAACTCTACACATGTTGCCCTTGTCCTCTCCCCGCTGGATTAGTGTACCATGCCTGCTGTAACCGCCACCCTTCCTCATAGCTTTTCTCCTTTCTAACTAATTCAACACGCCATAGAAAAAACCATGTACACGCTCCACCAGGAAAGGTTTAGCAAAAAATGCCTTTAAGCAGTGATGTATGATATAATAAAGGGGTTTGACAACGGAAAATATGGATTGAAGGGCTATGCCAGTAACAGAATAATTGCGGATTCTGGGGGTAACAAGATGGGCACACAGTGGGACGATAGTTGTGATTGCAATCCTAGTCCCCCTAGCCCTGGTATGCCCAACGTGTGAGTACCTCTACTCCACATTAAACACCGCCTTGATCCCCCTCCTTCCAGTCCAGCCTGCTGCCCCGACCTGCGAGGCGTACCCTTGGGCATCCGGTGGTTGAAATAGATCCTCCTCAGACGTGAACAGGAAAGTAAGGATCGATATCCGCCGCTCCATTGCAAAAAATTAGGCACCTCACCAGCAGAAGGGGTTAAATCAACTTTAATGACTACATAAAAACAAAAAAAAGCCGCCACATGGGCATGAACGCTTGGGAGAGTAAGTCATTTCTGTTTGTTTTTTGTTTTTTATGTAGTCCATTAAAGTTGATTTTTAACCCCTTTTTGCTGTTGATGCCTATATTTTTTTGCTTTGGAGCGGCTGGATACGCGATTCCTTACTTTCCATTCACACATACGGCTGCTAGAAAAAAATAAGTACCTGTCTCCCAAATGAGTCTCTCTGCTCAGCTCCGCCGTAAATCCCTCTCCACTCCCGACTTCCCATGCAGTTTCGGATCACCCACAAGTTCTCCTCCTTCGTTAAGTCTTCACTAACCTGCCCTTGCGACATTCAGCTCTGATCTCTCAGCTATTCCCTGCTCGTGCTCCTGCGCTCTATCCATAACTGTCTCCTTCCACCTCTACTGCTCTCTCTCATCTTAACACCCCTTTCGCCTACTGCCCCTGACCTATGGGACTCCTCACCTCTGTACACTCCACTCACTCCCTCACCTTTAGTCAAACCCTAAAAACTCACCCCTTAAATGACTCCCAATAGCCCAGACTCACGGCTACTGTCCAACCCACAGTCACTCTAACACCCGTTGTGACCACGCCCTGCCATCTACATCAACTATTCCCTCACCTGCTTGTCTCTGTAACTCCCATCATACCACTTATAGATTTTAAGCTCTCCGGGGCAGGGATTTCCTTTCCATTTTCCGCCTTTGTGTGCTATTATATTATAATTCCTCTGTATTGTCTTTGTAATCACAGAGTACACACTGTGGCGCTATATAAAGACATACATAATCAACTATCCCACTAGAATGTTAGTTACAGAGGACACATGACGTGGGTGTCACTGTTCGCGTGTGACAGTTGTGCTGGACTTGTTTCTTATGCTTTCTTTTATACAGTCGCCTGCAGAGGAAATGTGCCCCGGTAAATCCTTCAGGATAATTACCAAGTTCCCAATCAGTGTTTTGACGTGGTAGCGAATTGCTCAGGCTCTTAACAGAGATTATCACTTCCGCACGGCTGTTTTGCATCAATAATAACCGGCTGCCCCTAATTATTTCCGGAACTGGGCCATTGTTTGTTTTATGACTATTTGGTATTATTCGGGTAGTCACGTATGCACGCCTGTGGATTACGTGACCTGTATACATGACAAGGGTTTTCAATGAGTAATTCTTTATTCATACTCTTAAAATTTATCTTTATCCGCCGTCGCTACCCACAAGGAATTATCAAATATGTATTCATTGAAGAGCCTTTGGTCTCGAGTTTATTATGAAAAATAGCAACACAAACACACAAAAATCTGTAATAGCAATTGAGTCTGAAAATGTCAACACTCTTCACAGCGCGTGTAACATTTTTCAATCATAGCCCAAAGGATTCCTTATTAAAGTTTTCGTTTAATATACGATTACAGTACTTAGGTTTCAGGAAAAGATTATTACAAGAACATACAATATAACAATGCAGACGTTTCTTAAAATCAAAAGAGAAAATTCGCAGAATCCTAGCCTTACGTTATCGCATAACATTGATCCGGGGGGGGGGATCTTTTCCAAAGAGTCTGCGGATTGGAATATGAGAATTCACGTATCTGGTTGACATCAGCCCCACCTTGTTTGAATTCTAGGTCAATTCCATAATTTAAAACTGTGCCCTCATATAAGACTTCATAGCTGTGCTTCATAATACTTTAGCTACGGCCATCTTCACGTATTCGGCCTGTGTAACTTAATATGCGCACCTATGGTATGATACATAAGTTTTCTATTTTTTGCTTGAGAAAGAGATATGCGAGATTATAACATAAAAAGCCCGGGTTTTTGTTGTATCATTTGATTCGTGTAATCCGCAGTTGGTTACAAATATCTATTTGTTTTATTATGCAAAGTGGCAGTCGGCCGCAAAATATCTTCAATCTTGGCAAACTACAAACCTTTGGCGCTGTCGTGCTAGCCCCGCCCTCATGATACAGTGCAGATTCCCCAAAGAATGCTTTCATCGGGGGACATTTAATAGGTCCTGTTTTTATTCGGTGAAGAATCCATATTCAATTCCCCGAACCCCCCCCCCCCCCCCTTACAAACAGAGTGTCCTTTATCTCTAGATACCATCAGGCGTATAACCCTAAGGCCTGGCCAGGGGCTTAACAACAATTTTGTAACCAACGTTAACCCTCTCGTGAGCCCGAACTGATTTAGAATACTAATATCTCATGATCATCATGACAGCGCGCATCTTCCCCCATGTAGAAAGATGAGACTGCCGTATATTGACTGGTTTCCCTGAGATGGTGTAACGCTGCACTACCCCTACCCGCCATCTCCTTCAGGAGAACAAATGGGGTTTGAATTTCCCGCGTCACGGCGGCCAATAGGAAGCCCCCACATCATCACACGCTTTCCATTGGCCCGTGTGGCGCAAGGCAATTTGAATGCAAGGAAGGATCTCCTGATATGTACCGGGGTCCCTCGGAGCTCGGATTTACGTGCCTATTGTTATCAACGGGAAATAAATATTAATTAATAGACAAGGGTCTCCCATTTCATCCTGCTATCCAAAAATCTACTATTAAATGAAGAGATTTTATATCAAGGTACTCCCAAGAGGGATCAAAAAAGGTTTCCCTCATAGTATGAGCACATCATTTTAGGAGGCAATAAAACAGATAACTCTCAGATGCAAACATCCACTTCCCTTGACAGAGCGTGTTTAGCCCACGCGAAACGATCGTCGGGACGTAATGACGTCATAGGTACGTCACACAATGGCAGCGGCAAGACGTGATATATCAGAAACCGCACCGCCGGCTTTTGTATCACCAGCAGCGTTGTTGATATCATTGCGGTTTAATCTATGCCGCATTTGGAATTTATTCCAGTATCCTAATCTGACCATTGCTTAACTGATAGTTTGATATACGCTATTGTGCATCCCCCCACGGATTGTTTTTTGTATTAACAATAACCTTATAGCTTGTAATATCCACTCTGTGGGACATTATAGCTGCACATGGCTTAAGAAAGTAGACTCTATGATTTTAGTCTAGCCATACTAAAGGAAGATGGTATCTAAGCCGTTTTTTTTCATTACCACCACCTCCCCATCGTCATTGTGATTAGATAAGGATTTAAGCTAGCTGAGGATCCTTCATGGATTCAACCATAATTCTCCTATGCACTTTCATATATGTTAAGTTATCTCTGTATATTGGAGGTCAAGAGACATATTATATGATATTCTACCTGGTTTCCTACCTACTGTAAAGACAACTTTGTCTATAATAATCAGAGACCTCAGAGTGAACAGTAAATATTAATTGATTATTTGAATCAATTTCCATAGATTTTTTCTGATCCTTCCGACTTAATTAACGGGGTTATTTTAATGTTTTGAATGTGATTGTATGTTTTTAATATATATATTTGAATAACACTTTATATTTTTTTCTTCCTGGCCAGTTTTTGGTTTTTAGATGGGACATTGGACCTATCTACACATATCATTTTGATAGACCAATGTTATTAGTCCTGGTTATTACACTCCATACAATGAGTGGCTCTACTATGAGGGAACCTTTTGTCTCTCTTGGGATCTACACCTTGATATACAATATATATATCCTTCTGAGCACCTTGGTTCATTACAAATTTGTTCCTACGTATTTTGGATGAGCAGTTGTTTCTCCTTTAAATAGTTTAAATGAAAGAATCAAGGATAATTGAGAACTGTACCTCCGGCTGGCTCCGTGAGTAGCGAGCAATGGCATAATCCAGCGTTGGCGCTGTACATTGTAAGCACTGTGTATTGCGAGAGTGCCTCTAAACGTGGCTGGATTTAGTGTCGCCCTATGGTACTATTAGTATTCACTGTTCTGTATAAAAGATACAATGTATCCTATAGAGGTAGCTAGATACGTGCATAAACAGAGAGGAAATGTCCGTGTGGCTTATACATGATGTGTTGGCAGTAAGATACACAAATCCATGGGGAGTATAAAGGAAAACACCAAAAGCAACAAAAAATCTAAGTGCGAGGGTGGAATGGCAGAAATGGGCGTTATGCTGCCAAACCTGGCTCGTATTAGACTGTCTGCTTACACACTGTAAGATTTAAAACAGCAGTAAAGGCAGGCAGTCACCCGAGGGTGGCTGGTCAGATCAGAGTCATCAGTCAGCCCCGTAAATGTGCCTGTGTGATGTATCATATGTGCCTTTCTCCTCCGAAGCATTTAACCAGTGAGTTGCTACAGCAACCTCTGAGATTCTTCTCAGAATGAGCTATTCTGTCTGCCCTCCCCTCTGTCCTTTGTTCACAAATAGTCTGTCCCCAACTATTCCCTTTTACCCACATTGCCCCCTCACTTCCCTGTCCTTTTCCAACCCGGAGACCGTGAATTACAGCACCTATCTCTGTTCTCTCCCCTGGGCCAGGCCATCTTTTCTCCTGTTTCTAACTACAAAACCCCTACTACCCACCATCCACAAGAGGCCTGTATTTACGCTTGGCTTTTTCCCAAAGTGAAGGAAATATTATAGGACTTGGATGATTTTGGAAAGGGAGCCGAGTTATGCTATCTTTGGGCATTCACACACATCCAAACGTGACCCTGGGCTTTCAGAATATCCCTTATCAAATAAGTCTACGCTATTTCCTTCTAAGTTTGGTTTATTAATGATAGGTAGTGCCCTAGTAGATAGGACATCACAGTTGCCCCTACTGAGAGAAATAATACTCAGTATCCCCTAGGGTATAATAAGTTTCAACCAGTTAGCGACTTAAACTAGATAAATTAGTTACAGTCTCCCTGTATCCAGGACAAGTTTGCATGCTCCCTAGGAGAAACTTAAAATTTGCGCCCCGTTGTATACAAAATAAGATAATAAATAATAAAATACACAGCAGCGGCGAGCTATTGGGGCGCAAGTGCTGTGTACCCAGCGCTACGCAATACACATAATTAAGAAACCTAAGGATATCCTAAGAAGGGAAGGACAGGGATAGGAAGATCAACTAATCATACCAATTGTAATTATGAAATCTATAATGATATCTTATAATCGATAATTATCATGCAGGTAGGTGCAACTATGAATTTGGAAGTGAAATCATAGACAATAAGAGAATACAATGTGTTTTGTATCCCTGAAGAAAATTCACTTATATGATTTCGCACATCCTGGCAAATAAATTTAACTTTTAATTTACAAATACTTAAAACATTTATTACCGAAAAAGATGGTATAAAATGAACACTAAAATAGATTAATAAGGTAATACATACACCCCTATTTGGCTCTACAAAGAATATATAAATACTCACTCCAGTTTAATGCTACTGAATACTGGAGCTCAGAGGGTGCACCAGTCAAGATGAGCCCAAGAGCTCACTACTTGTCATCACTAGTGCAGAAACTGCAGTGTCTCACACCGCCATGATTATGTCATCAGTTCCCCCCCGTTATGGGGCTGTTTTTAACATGTTCTTCCAGTTATTCATTAGTGCAGATATATATCTACTATATATTTGCTGAATGTCTTATGTTTGTCTGCATGCCCTGTTCCCTAGGGCCCATCGCATTGCCACCTTTGGCCTGTTCACTCCACCTCAACACTGTCCCCACCCCTCAACCACACTGTCCCAGTCCCCACCCCTCACTGACTCTCATGCCTCGGCCAACCACCACTGCCACACTGTCCCATCCCTCACCCCACTGTCCCACCCCTCACTGACCTCTCATGTCCTTTGGACCACACACCACTGCCACACTGTCCCACCCCCCACCCCTCACCCCCACTGTCCCACCCCTCACTGACTCTCATTGTGCCTTTGGCCAACCCCGGCCACATTGTCCACCCCTCAGTGACCTTGGGAATGCTTCTAAAAGCACCTAACACTCACCGCACTGCCTCTTACAAACACCCCCGCCACCACCACCCCCCCCAATCTTCAATGCAACCCCCCCTCCACCACCACCACCCCCCCTCAACTCATGCACCCCCTCCACCATCACCCCCCCCACTCCTGCACACTACAAACGCACGCCACAGGCTCTCCCGCTACTGCAGCCTCACCAACCCCCTCACCCAAACATACAACTCCGATGCTCCTCACACCCCCCCTCACATGCACCAACAGCAAACGCACGTGCTGACATACAACGCACGATGCTCCATCACCCCCCCCCCCTCACCCGAACATCCCCGGAGGCACAGCACCCAAAACTAAAATACAATCCACACCGCACGATGCTCCTCCGGAGCCCCTCACCCCCCCCCCCCCCACCATCCCCCGCACGATGCTGCTCCGGAGCCCCTCACCCCCCCCCACTCACCCGAACATCCACCAGCACGATGCTGCTCCGGAGCCCCTCCCCCCCTCCTCACCCTCTGTCCGCCCCCCCCCTTTCCTGGCCGCTGGCCCTCACAACGGAACTACCCCCTATCACCACTCCGCGGGACTCAACATCCCCGCTCTCCCGGAGGCACCCTCTCGCCCCGGTGCTCCCCCCCCTCCCCCCCCCCCCAAGCCACCCTCCTCCCGGTGCTCACTCCGCTCACCCCGGTGCTCCGCCCTCCCCCGCCCCCTCCCCCCCCCCCCCATAGCACGCCTCCCCCCCCCCCCTCCCCGTCCCCCCCCCCCCCCGAGCACACCTCTCTCCCGTTGCTCCCCACCCCACCCTCTCTCCCGTTTCTCCCCCCCGCCAGTAGCACGCTGTCGCCGCTCTCACCTTCAGGCCTAAATGCCGCGCCCCAGCTCCCCTCCCCGCGCTCGGCTGCTCCTGCTCTCACAGCCTAGCTGTCCCTCTGTCGGGAGCTGCACGGTCCTCGGCCCCCACACGCCCCTCACTGAGCGTCTCAGCTCCGCCCTCTCCGGGGGGAAACCGCCGAGGAACCCGAGGAGGAGCGCGGCCCGGTTCGAGTAAAGTCCCGCACGGGAAGAAGATCTTTCCACTTTCACCCCCACCGGCCCGGCCCTTCAACCCCACCCGGCCGCTTCCCCACCCTGCCTGGCGCTTCAACCTCACCCGGCCCGGCGCTTTCAAATCACCCGGGGCCGGCGCTTCATTTCACCCCCCGCCCTGGCCGCTTCAACAACCACCCCCCCCCCCGCCCTGGCCCTTCACCCCCCCCCCCCCCCCGCCCTGGCCTTCCCCCCCCCCCCCCGCCCTGCCCTTCAATCCCTTCAGCCCCCCCCCCTGGCCCTTCACCCGCCCTGGCCCTTCACCCGGCCCTGCCCTTCACCCCCCCCCTGCCCTCACCCCCCCCTTGCCCTTCACCCCCCCCCCCCCCCCGCCCTTCAACCCCCCCCCCCCGGCCCTGCCTTCACCCCCCCCCCGCCCTGCCCTTCACCCCCCCGGCCTGTCCTCACCCCCCCCCCCGCCCTGCCCCCCCCCGCCCTGCCCTTCCCCGCCCCCCCCCCGCCCTTCCCTCACACCCACCCCGGCCCTGCCTTCACCCCCCCCCCCGCCCTGCCCTTCACCCCCCCCCCCTGCCCTTCACCTACCCGCCCCCCTGCCCTGCCCCCCCCCCCCCCCCGGCCCTGCCTTCAAATCCACCCGCCCCCTCCCGGCCCGGTCCTTCAACCCCCCCCCCCTTGCCCTTTCACCCCCCCCCGCCCTGCCCTTCAACCCCCCCCCCCCCCCCCCCCCCCGTCCTGCCCTTCCACCCGGCCCCCCCCGGCCCTGCCCTTCACACACTCACCCCCCTCACCCCCCCCCCCCTCCCTGCCCTTCACCCCCCCCTCCCTGCCCTTCACGCCCCCCTTCCCTTCCCCCCGCCCCCCCTTCCCTCCCCCCCCCCCGCCGGGCCGGCCCTGCCTTCACCCGCCCCCCCCCCCGGCCCGGTCATTCACCCCCCCGCCTGCCCTTCACCCCCCCCCTGACCCTGCCCTTCACCCCCCCCCCCCCGGCCCTGCCCTCCCCCCCCCCCCTGCCCCTGCCCTTCACCCCCCCCCCGGCCCTGCCCTTCACCCCCCCCCGGCCCTGCCCTTCCCCCCCCCCCCTGCCCTTTCCCCCCCCCCCCCCCCCCGGCCTTCAACCCCCCCCCCCGGCCCTGCCCTACCCCCCCCCCCCGCCCTGGCCCTTCACCCCCCCCCGGCCCCTGTCCTTCCACCCCCTCCCCCCCCCCCGGCCCTTGTCCCCCCCCCCCCCCCGGCCCTTGCCCTTCCCCACCCCCCCCCCCGGCCCTCTACCCTTTCGACCAACCCCGCCCCCCCCCGTCCCTACCCTTCCACCCCCCCCCCCGGCCCTGGCCCTTCACCCCCCCCCAATGCCCTGCCCTTCAACCCCCCCCTCCCCCCCCGTCCTGCCCCTTCACCCCCCCCCGGCCCGTCCCTTCACGCTCCTCACTTCACCCCCCCCCCCCCCCCTCGCGGCCCGGCCCGTTCATCAACCATTCACCCCCCGCCCTGCCCTTCACCCTCTCTCCCACCCCCCCCCCCGGACCCCTGCCCTTCTCCCCCACCCCCCTCCCTGCCCTTCACCGCCCCACCCCCTTAGGAAATGGAAGAAAATAGGACCCTTCCCGTTCCCCTCTCCGCCCCCGCCCCCCGGCCCTGCCCTTCGCCGCACCGGCCCTGCCCTTCGTCCCCCTGCCTGCCCTTCCCCCCCCCCCCCCCGGCCCTGCCCTTCACCCCCCCCCGTCCCTGCCCCTTCACCCCTGCCTTCGCTCCCGCCCTTCGCCCCCACCCTCCCTGCCCTTCGCTCCCACCCTCCCTGCCCTTCGCTCCCTGCCCTTCGCCCCCCCCCACCCTCCCTGCCCTTCGCCCCCCCCTCCTGCCGCTTCGCCCCACCCACCACCCTCCTTCCCTTCTCCCCCACCCGCCCTGCCCTACACCGTACCCACACTACCACACGTATACACACGTCCACACACACCACACGTATACTAAACACACGACCCAGCACGTAGGCACATGTATACAACACACATGTAGACACACTCACGCGTAGACCACACCCTACACATCACCCGGCACACGTAACACGGTAGACACGCGTCAACACTTAGCACTCAGGCACACTTAGCACGCTCAACACACGTGACACGCAGGCACACGTCAGGCACACGTAGACACGCAGGGCCTACGCAGCACCGTAAGCCACGCAGGCACACTAGAGACACGCAGCACACGTACCACACCCCGTATAACGTAGACACACACGCCCGTGTACACACACACGGTAACAACCCACACACACGTGTACACACACACACACGTGTACACACACACACAACACGTGTACAACATTGTAAACACACACACACGTGTACACACACACCACACACGTCACACACACACCGTGTAACACACAAACACGTGTACACCACACACACTTGTACAACAACACACACACACGTGTACACACACACACACATACTTGTATCACACGACACACACACACACAAACACGTGTACACACACCACACGTTTACCCACACACCCACAATTGTACACACCACACACACTTGTACACACACACCACACACGTGTACTACACACACACTTGTACACACACACACACGTACACCCACCACGTGTACACACACACACACGTGTCAACACACACGTGTACACCCACGTTACACACACACACCACCCACACGTGTACACACACACACACCACACACACGTGTACACACAAACACCCACACACACACACGTGTACACACACACACACACCACCCACCGTTACACACACCACACGTGTACACCCACACAACACACACACGTGTACACAACACACACACCGTGTACCACACCACGCGTGTACACACACCCACTGTGTACCACCCCTGTAACACCACACACACGTTTACACACGTGTACACACCCACAATACACACTGTACACACCCACACACACGTGACACACACAACACGTGTACACACACACACCACGCCGTGTACACCCAGCACACCACACACGTGTACACACACACACGTGTACACACACGCACACTTGTACACACACACACAACGTTCCACACCACACGTGTACACACACACACACACGTGTACACACACCACACCGTGTACACCAACCACACACGTTTACCACACACTGTACACACACAACACCTGACACCACAACACACACACACACGTGTACACACCACACGTGGTACACACCACACACTTGTACACACACACAATGCGTTACACACACCCACGTGTACACCACCACACCCACATGTACACAACACACACGTGTAACACCACACACACGTGTACCCCACACAACACGTGTACACACACACACACGTTTACCACACACACACACGGTACACACAACACACACCACGTGTTCACACCACACACACGTGTACACACACAACACACACACACGTGTCACACACACACACGTGTACACACACACACACACACTTGATCCACACACACACACACTTGTACACACACACACACTTGTACACACACACACACTTGTACACACACACACACACGTGTACACACACACACACACTTGTACACACACACACACACACTTGTACACACACACACACACCCGTGTTACACACACACACACGTGTACACACACCACACACTTGTACACACACACACCGTTTACCACACACCACACGTGTAACACACACACACATCACGGGTACACACACACATCACACGTGTACACACACCCACACACGTGTACACACCCACACACACACGTGTACACACACACATCTACGTGTACACACAACCACACGTGTACACACCACACATCGTGTCACACACACACCCGTGTATTACACACACCGTGTATACCCAGCACACGGTATACACACACACATCACGTGTATACACACAACACACACACACACGTGTACACACACCACACTGTACCCACACACACACTGTAATACCACCCCAACATTGTTACACACACAATGTTACAAACAAACAGGTATACCACACACACACAAACATGTATAACAACACATGTATACACACCTTGTGTAATATACACACAACCCACACGTATACACCACACATACACTAGCCCCACACCACCACATCACACACGGTATCTCCCCATGCCCCCCCCCCCCCCCCCCCAGCACACTGGCATTCTCGGCTCCCCACCCTTTTTCCCAGCCCCATCAACACCATCATCACCCACATTGGCACCTTCGCACCTCCCCATCGGCACACCTACATCCGCACCCCCCACATCAGCAACAAACCCCTCCCAAAATCAGCACACCAATACAATCACCATCAGTACAGCCACCGCAGCAGTACCGCACCGCACACTGCCATGTGCCGCGTTTACCCACTCCCCACCCAAATGCCACCCCCACAGTACAACACAACATCCCGGTCAACGCCGGGGCCTCTCATCTAGTCATATATATATAAACAGTGTTAGCAGCTAGGGTCTAATCCAATTTATTCAGTGTTTGCATAACGACTATTTACAATAGGCAAGATTATTCCCTGCTGCTGTGTGAGACCATGCATTTTCTGCCACTATTGATGCAGTAGTGAGCTCCTTTGGGTCTCATCTTGACTGGTTTGGCACCTCTTGAGCCTCCGTATCCAGTACATAACACTGTCCCCTTCTACTACTATCCGGCACTGAGTGCTTGAGATAGGGAACTCTTTCTGATCTTCTTTAGATCCACACTGTAATACACAGAGACTGAACCACAGAAATCCTCAGACCAAAGGAACCAGCCGTTCTGAGGTGGATCACAAAAAAAGTGTATTCCTAGTCCTTGAAGCCCAATATGCTGCATTCCTCATCTATATAACAAACGGAGAAGGGGAAGCTGCCCGTATAATAATCTCCTGGGAGAAGCAGCGCTCAGGGAGTAAAGACATGACTGGCACTGAGTGTGAAGCGAGGAACCTGGGAGAAGACGGCTCAGTGAGTAAAGACACTGACGTGTCACTGATTTGTGGAGCAGCGGAACATGGGAGAAAGGAGGCGGCTCGTGAGTAAAGACACTGACTGCACTGCAGTGTGAAGCAGGGAACCTGGAGAAGCAGCGGCTCAGTGAGTAAAAAGACACTGACTGGCACTGGATGTGAAGCAGGGGAGCCCATTGGAGAAGGGAGCGACTCAGTGAGTAAAACACTGACTGGCACTGATGTGGAAGCAGAGAACCTGGAGAAGAGCGGCTCATGTGAGTAAAGACCTGACTGGCACTGAGTGTGAAAGCATGGAACCTGGGCAGAAGGAGCCGGGCTCATGAGTAAAGACACTGACTGGCGCTGATTGTGAAGCAGTGGAACCTGGGAGAAGGAGCGCTCATGGAGTAAAGACACTGACGGCACTGAGTGTGAAGCAGGAACCTGGGAGAAGGAGCGGCCAGTGAGTACAGACCTGACTGGCACTGGAGTGTGAAGCAGGGGGACCTGGGAGAAGGAGCGCTCAGTGCGTAAAGGACCTTGAGTGGCACTGAGTTTGAGGCCATGCGAGCCTGTCAGAGGGTAGCGCTCAGTGCATAAAGACACTGACGGCACTGAGTGTGAAGCAGGGAACCTGGGACAAGGAGCTTCTCCGTGATAAGACACTGACTGGCACTGAGTGTGAACAGGGGAAGCCTGGGAGAAGGAGCGGCTCGTGAGTACAGACACTGACTGGCACTGAGTGTGGCAACAGTGAACCTGGGAGAAGGAGCGCTCATTAGTCAAGACCTGACTGCACCTGAGTGGTGAAGCAGGGGAACCGGGAGACAGTGAAGCGGCTCAGTGGTAAATACCCTGACTGTGCACCACCCCCCAACCCCCCCAAAGCACACACACCGCCAGACCCACCCCACAGGACCACCCGACGGGCCACCTCACCGCCAAAACCCCACTCCCGGCACCAACACGACCAACCCCCCCGACAAAACACCAGATCGTGATCCAAGCCCCTCTCCTCCACCGCAGCACCCAGACAGCGACCAACACCACCAGGCAGCCCCCAAACCCACAACAACCGACAAACAATCAGTCCCCACACACATGGCACCTGCCGTGGGAAGGCAACACGGTACCTGGCCACTCTTTTCCAACCAACCACCTTGCCACTGACTACCGGGGGCCAACAGCAACAACGCCACGACCAAGGAACCGCCTCCAGCACCGAAACCTACCAAAACCATCCAGCCACACCACCCCCCCACAGCCGCACCGCCGCCCCGTGCTCCCACCCAACAATCCCCCACGCCATCACGCCAAAACCCCCCCGAACACCCCAAGCCCCCCACCCCCCGTGAACGACCCCCGCTCAGGGTCCGAACGGCAGTGGCAAACCTACGGTCTACCCCCACGGCGCCGAGGCCTGTCCACAACCGCCCAGGTCAGTGCGCAAGCGCACCGAACCGCCCACACAACTCTCCCGCACCCGAGCAGCCCCAGGCACCGTTAAACCCCGCTACACGTCACAGCACCGCCCGCACCCAAAGACAAGCCCCGGAGTGCCGAAAAAGACCGACCAGGACCGAACTAGCCACCCAGCAAGCGCATCGTGAGATGCGACAGAACTCAGGATCATCGACCTTTCCAAACACCCGGCAACACACCCCCACCCGACCCCAAACCATGAGCGCTCCAACCTCCCAAAAGCCGCCGACGACACCCAAATGGGCTGCGACCATCGCCAGACTCCTTACGCGACGCAAAAACAAGACGTAGCCCACTCGCAGCCCACCCGCCACGGCCATCCCCCAGCCGCCCGAACCCCCACCGATGGCCGCCAACGTCTCCGCACCCTCCCGGATGCACACCCCGCAGCAGAGCGGATCCCCCACCCCTAGCCGACCAGCGCGGCGGAACCAAATGTACCCTGTGTCAGCCACCGCACCCGTCTGCCCCCCGCCACCGCGTCAACCCTAGTGGAGGTGCCTCAAGATCCCGAACGACGCCTGCGTAGGCCGCACCTGAACGCGACACCCGCCCGCGCTGCTCGCCACGATTGCCCACCAGCCCCACCCCAGAACAGTCGGCACGAACCCATATGCGCGGCACCGCCCTCCCATCGCCCACCTACCAAGGAGGCAGAGCCAGAACCGTTCGCATCCCGATGTCTCACGCCCGGTTTACGAAAGGCGCAGTGACACACGCCGCGACGGGCATATAAAACACGCACCCCAGGCGTCATCATCCGCCTGACCAACCGTTCACCCCAGCCGACGTCCCCGCCGTCCGGCGTCCGCAGGCGCACACAGGCACTACAGGTCGGTAAACATTCCTCTGTTGGGGGGTGGTCGGTGTTCTCAACCCCACCCAACACCCACCCCCGGCCAAATAGCACAACGACTCCACAGCCCCGTACGCAACAACACCGGCTGATCCCACGATCCAACCCACCTCCAACCAACACCCAACGGGCCACTTTCCCCCCCACCACCCCCCACCCCCACCAGCGCCCTCCCCGCCACCCAATGGGTTGACCTCCCACCCCGAAACACTCACCTCCAGAACCAGACCAACCTCATAAGGGCCGGCCGACATGCACGAAAACCCCCCCAAACCAAGGGCCAGCAGACGGACAGCAAGACCACCGTCACAAGACACCCGCTACCCGCGAACCAGCCACACCAGACCGCCCCTATTCCATCGCCCGACACGAGCCGCGAATTCTACACCCAAAAACCCAAAGACACGCTCCCACCGGCAAACCCACGCCTCCAAAAACCACCTAGCCCCCCCACAATGCGCACGCGGCCACCTACCAGTCCGTCTCCACAACACGCGACCAAGCGGCCACCCCTACCCGCGGAGCGGACCACCAACTAGGCAGCATCCGCCTCGACGACGCTACCCCCGGGAGCGCACAAGTCCGACCAACGCAGTATTACCCCGAGCCGACGCATCCAGACCCAAGACTACCCCCTCTAGCCCTCCGACCCACCCACGCACCTAACCTCGGGCCCGCCCCCCAGGACCCCAGAGGTCGTCGCCACAACACAGACTCCCCGGACAAACTGCGAGCAAATACCGAAGGCCGCCCTGCGCCGCGCCGGGAGCCCCACTCCGTCCCCGCTCTCCGAGAGGCCTTGCCACAGCCACCCCAGCGGTCACCGCCCGACCAACGCGCCCCGCGGCGCCGCCCGCAAAGAACAACCGGAACCACCCTAACGGCCCCGCGCGAACATACCCACCTCCACCAATCCCCGCGGCGCCATCTGAGAGCCCCCAAAACCTGCCACGTCCGAAATACCACCGCCCCGAGCGAGGACCCGACGCACGCAAACGCACGGGGGACGACTTCCCATGCGCCGACGACGGAAAACTGGCACCCACGACCGGAGATGGCATGCTACTCCCGTGATGCCAACGGATGAAGCACGCCCCCTGCCCTCGCCAACAAAAACGCGGAAAACACCCCCAACATCGCCCCCACGCCGACCACTCCTCGAAGACAACCGCGCCCCCGGCAAACGACCAGCCCAGGGTCGACTCCGCGGTCTGCACCCCACCCCCGCCAACAGCCCCACGCCCTACACAACCCCCACAACACACCCCCATCACGCTTTTCGTTGGTGAAGCAGGGGAACCTGGGAGAAGGGAGCGGCTCATTGAGTAAAGACAAACTGACTGGCCTGGTTTGAAGCAGAGGAACCTGGGAGAAGGAGCGCTCAGTGAGTACATGACACTGACTTGCACTGCGTGTGAAGCTGGTAACCTTGGAGAAGGAGCGGCCAGTGGAGTAAAGACACCGACTTGGCACTGAGTGTGAAGTCAGGGGAACCTGGGAGAAGGAAAGGCGGCTCAGTAGTAAAAGACACTGACTGGCACTGAGTTGAAGCAGGGAACCTGGGAGAAGGAGCGCTCAGTGAGTAAAGACACTGACTGGCAACTGATTGTGAAGCAGGGGACCTTGGGAGAGCGGCTCAGTGAGTAAAGACCCTGAGTGGCACTGGAGTGTTAGGCAGGGGAGCTGGCAGAAGAGCGGCTCAGTTAATAAAGACACTGAACTGGCACTGAGTTGAAGCAGGGGAACCTGGGAACAAGAGCGTCTCAGTGAGTACAGACCACTGACTGGCACTGAGTGTGGAAACGGGGAACTGGTGAGAAGGAGCGGCTTCGTGAGTACAGACACTGACTGGCACTGCGTGTGATGGGCAGGGGAGCCTGATGGAGTGGAGCGGCTCAGTGAATAAAGACACTACTGCTGCACTGGAGTGTGAAGCAGGGGAACCTGGGATAAGGAGCGGCTCAGTGAGTAAAGGCACTGACTGGCAACTGAGCGTGAAGCAGGGGAACCTGGGACAGGAGCGTCTCAGTGAGTAAAGACACGAACTGGCACTGAGGTGTGAAACAGGGAACCTGGGAGAAGGAGCGGCTCAGTGAGTACAGACACTGACTTGCACTGAGTTTGAAGCAGGGGGACCTGGGAGAAGCAAGCGGCCTCAGTGAGTAAAGACGCCGACTGGCACTGAGTGTGAAGCAGGGACCTGGAGAAGGAGCGGCTGCTCATTGAGTAAAGACACTGACTGGCACTGAGTGTTGAATGCAGGGGAAACCTTGGAGAAGGAGCGGCTCAGTGAGTAAAGACACTTGACTGGCACTGAGTGGAAGCAGGGGAACCTGGGAGAAGGACGGCTCAGTGAGTAAAGACCCTGACTGGCACTGAGTGTGAAGCAGGATAACCTGGGAGAAGGACGTCTCAGTGAGTAAAGACACTGAACCTGGCACTGATGTAAGCAGGGGGAACCTGGGAGCGGAGGCGGCTCAGTGAGTAAGAACACTGCCTGCACTGAGTGGTGAAGCAGGGACACCGGGAGACGGAGCGGCTCAGTGAGTACAGACACTGACTGGTCACTGAGTGTGAAGGCGGGGAAACCTGGGAGAATGGAGCGGCTCATTGGATAAAGACACTGACTGGCCTGAGTGTAAGCAGGGGACTTGGATAATCGCGTGCTCAGTGAGTAAAGACACTGACTGGCACTGAGTGTGAGCAGGGGACCCTGGGAGACGGAGCGGCTCAGTGAGTAAAGACAACTGACTGGCACTGAGTGTTAGCAGGGGAACCTGGGCGCAGAGCGGCTCAGTGAGTAACAGGACACTGACTTGGCACTGATGTGAAGCAGGGGATCGCTGGGAGAAGCAGGGCTCAGTGAGTAAAGACACTGACTGGCCTGAGTGTGAAAGCAGGGGGCCTGGGAGCATCGGCTCAGTAGTAAAGACAACTGACTGGCCCTGAGTGTGAAGCGGGGGAACCTGGGAGAGGAGCGGCTCAAGTGAGTACAGACACTGACTGGCACCTGAGTGTGAATCAGGGGACCTGGGAGAGGAGCGGCTCAGTGAGTAAAGACCTGACTGTCACTGAGTGTGAATCAGGGGAGCCTGGATAAGGAGCGGCTCAAGTGAGTAAGACCTCTGCTGGCACTGGTGGTGAAAGCAGGGGACCCTGGGAAAGGACGGCTCAGTGAGAGTAAAGACACTGTACTTCACTGAGTGTGAAGCATGGGAGCCTGGGAGAAGGAGCGCCTCAGTGAGTAAAGACCACTGACTGGGACACTGAGTGTGAAGCAGGGGAACCTGGGGAAGGAGCGGCTCAGTGATAAGAACCTCTGACTGGCACTGATGTGAAGCAGGGGAACCTGGGAGAAGGAGCGGCTCAGTGAGTAAAGACACTGCACGGGCAACTGAGTGTGAAGCATGGAACCTGGGAGAAGTAGCGGCTCAGTGAGTAAAACTGATTGGCACTGAGTGTGAAGCAGGGAGCCTGGGAGAAGTAGCCGCTCAGTGAGTAAAGACTCTGACTGGCACTGAGTGTGAGAGCAGGGAACCTGGTTTTAATTAATTCCCATGTCGCCTCCTTGTGACCGACCTTGGTCACATTATCTCCCTGTGCCTCAGCACCAAAAAACTAGATTGTAGCTCCACTGGGCAGGGACCTGGCCTGCAAAAATGTCTCTGTAAACGCTGGGTAACACTAGCACGCTAAACGGAACATGCTATTTATTATTATTCAAATTAGCTCATAAACCATTACCATTTCAACTGATACTTAGTGGCAGCCGTTATTAATTATGCCAACGGCGTGAAGGCATGAGCAGTGGACTAATCTCTGTAAGAGCTGAGCATTCGCTGCCAACTTTAAACCTGATTAGGAACTTGGTAATTATCCCTGAAAGTATTTACCTACCGTGGGCACATTTCCTCTGCCGGTCGACTGTTAAAAGAAACAAGAAAGCATCAGAAACAAGTCCAGCAACAACTGTCACCCGCAGAACAGTAACACCCACCGTCACATGTCTCTGTCACCAACATCTAGTGGGACTCAGTGCTCCTGTGTGCAGCACTGTATACCTGCTCCTGTGTGCAGCGCTGTATACTGTGTACCTGCTCCTGTGTGTCAGCGGCTATCTACTGTATACCTGCTCCTTTTTAACAGCGCTGTATCTGTATAACCTGCTCCTGTGTGCAACGCTGTATACTGTACTGCTCCTGTGTGGGCAGTCTCTGTAAACTGTATCCTCTCCTGTGTGGCAGGCGCTGTATACGTATACCTGCTCCTGTGTGCAGCCTTTTAATACTGTATACCTTGCTCCTGTGTGCATCGCTGTATACCTGCTCCTGTGTGGCCATCGGCTGTATACCTGCTCCGATTTGCAGCTTGTATACACCTTGCTCCTGTGGTGCAGCGCTGTATACTGTATCACCTGCTCCTGTGTTCAGCGCTGTACACCTGCTCCTGTGTGCATCTCTGTTAACTGATACCTGCTCCTGTGTGGCAGCTCGGTATACTGTATACCTGCTCCTGTGTGCAGCGCTGCATACTGTATACCTGGCTCCTCGGTCACGCTGTATACTGTATAACTGCTCCTGTGTGCATGCTCCTGGTTACTGATACCTGCTGTCCTGGGTGCCAGCGCTGTATACTGTGTAACTGCTCCTTGTGGTGCAGCGCTGTATACCCTGCTCCTTGTGCAGCACTGTATACTGCGCCTGTGTGCAGCGCTGTTTACTGTATACTGCTCCTGTGGCAAGCGCTGTATCTGTAACCTGCTGCCTGTGTGCAGCTCTGTATCTGTATACCTGCTCCTGTGTGCAGCGCCTGTACATACTGTATACCCGCTCCTGTGTGCAGCGCTGTATACCTGTGTTACTAATTAATGGCTGCTCTACAGCTGCTGGTGGCTAATTGTGGGCCTCAGAAAGCAACATATTGGGATCCCAATACCTTTTCCAATCACTCGGCGATGGAGGAACACGCGGATTCGCATGGAAGCCATATTCCCCGGGGCTTACATTACCTGCCACACCGTAAGATGGTTGAATACTATTTTACATCCTTGTGTCGATTTTGCATTTGTTTTTATTCACATTGTGCGCAGTGTTCTGGCGAAATAGAGGCCGTTTTATCCGAGAATGCGCGGTCCCTGCGCTTCGGCCGGGAGGAGTTTATTGCTGGGATGAAACGGCCGCGCTGTAACTGGGGAGGATAATGCAGCCTCATATCTTTCCAGGTTCTCTGGAAGGCGGAACAAAGAGACGCACATATACAAGGCACTATGAAAGAATTAATTACAAGGCACCATGAAAGAATTAATTACAGTGAAATCGTCCTCCGGTTGCCATATATTATTTACAAAAGTCCCTCTCCTCCGTGCATGTCCGTGTGTATACTGCGGCTGGTCAGATTTCGGGATCCCTCTCCCCATGTGCATGTCCGTGTGTATACTGCGGCTGGTCAGATTTCGGGGTCCCTCTCCCCCGTGTATGTCCGTGTATATACTGCGGCTGGTCAGATTTCAGGGTCCCTCTCCCCGTGCATGTCCGTGTGTATACTGCGGGCTGGTCAGATTTCAGGGTCCCTCTCCCCGTGTATGTCCATGTATATACTGCGGCTGGTCAGATTTCAGGGTCCCTCTCCCCGTGCCGTCCGTGTGTATCCGCGCTGTCAGATTGTCGAGGGTCCCTCTCCGCCGTGTATAGCCATGTTGATATACTGGCGGCTCAGGTCAGATCTCGGGGTCCCTCCCCCGTTATGTTCTGTGTATATACTGCGGCTTTGGTCATTTCGGGGTCCCGTGCTTCCATTGTTAACTGCGGGCTGGTCAGTATTTTCAGGTTCCCTCTCCCCGTGGTATGTCCATCTATAGTCACTTCAGCCTGCGGGCTCGGTCCGACTTATCTCGGGTCCACACTCCTACGTGTATGTCCATTATATGCGGCAGGTCGATCTCAGGTCTCTCACCCCCTGTATAGTCTCAGGTATATCCGTCGGGCTGTGTCAGATGTTCACGGGTCCCTTCTCGCTCCACGCCATGTGCATATGTCCATGTATATACTGACGCGCGTGGTCATATTATCAGGGTCCGTCCCGTGTTAATCCATTGTAGTAGTACTGCTGGCTGGTCACTACTCTCTCACGTCCCGTCTCCCTCGTGAATGTCCGTGTGTACTCTCATCTGGCGGCGCTGGTCAAATTCTCGGGGTCTCCCGTGATGTTCCATGTATATCTTATGGATGACTACTGGCGTGTGCGGTCAGATTTCAAGGGTCCCTTGCATCTGTACTGGGTATCAGGTCCTCCCGCCGTGTATGTCCATTTATATACTGCGGGCTGGTCGGTATTTGGCGGTCTCTCTCCCTCCTGTATGCATTGTTGTCATACTGTGGCGGTCAGATTTCAGTGGGTCCCTCTCCCGGTGCATTGTCCGATGCGTATTACTGACTGGGGCTGGTCAGATTTCTGGGTCCCCTCCCCTCGCTGCTATACGTCCATGTATATAACTGCGAGGCTGGTCAGATCCTCGGGTCTCACCCCGTGGTAATCTGTCCATGTATCATACTGCGGGCTGGTCGTGTATCTCGGGGTCCCGTCATGTCCATGTTATATACCTTCTGCGGGGTCTGGTCAGATTCGGTCTCCTCTCTCTCCCCGGTATCCTCCACCACTGGGTGTGCGATCCGTCTCCCTGTATGTGCCTTATATAACTGTGGGCTGGTCAATTTCAGTGGGTCCCCTCCCCTGTGCATGTCTGTTATTATGACTTGCGGCTGGTCAGATTTCGGGTGCCCCTCTCCCGTGTATGATGCGCATGTATATACTCGCGGGCTGGTCAGATTTCAGGGTCCCTGCTCCTGACAGATGTCAGTGGTTATAGCTGTGGCTGGTCAGATTCGGGTCCTCTCCTTCCCGTGCACTGCCTTTGTATAGCTGCGGGCTGGTTCAAGATCTCTGGGTGCTCCTCTCCCGTGATGGTCCATGTATATACTGCGGCCTGTCAGATTTCGTGGGGGTCCCTGTCTCGGCATGTCCATGTTATTACTGTGGTGCTGGTCAGATTCCGGGGTCTCTCCTCTCCACCGATCATGTCCATGTATATACTGCGGGCTGGTCAGATCTCGGGGTCTCTCTCCCCCGTGCATGTTCGTGTGCATACTGTGGGCTGGTCAGATTTCGGGGTCCCTCTCCCGTGCATGTCCGTGTGCATACTGCGGGCTGGTCAGATTTCGGGGTCCCTCTCCCGTGTATGTCCATGTATATACTGCGGGCTGGTCAGATTTCAGGGTCCCTCCCCGTGCATGTCCATGTATATACTGTGGGCTGGTCAGATTTCGGGGTCCCTCTCCCGTGCATGTCCATGTATATACTGCGGGCTGGTCAGATCTCGGGGTCCCTCTCCCGTGCATGTCCATGTATATACTGCGGGCTGGTCAGATTTCGGGGTCCCTCTCCCGTGCATGTCCATGTATATACTGCGGGCTGGTCAGATCTCGGGGTCTCTCTCCCATGCATGTCCATGCGTATACTGCGGGCTGATCAGAGTGAATATACTCTCACACGATCATGTTGCAACCGGTCACGCGGGAAAGGCTGGAATTATGTGACCCAGATCTTCCTACTATTTATTGTCCTGGTTATTGTACTCGCACAGCTGCTGTTTACAGTGAAAGAGGTTTTTTTTTATAGTTCTTTGAATACTTTAAATGCTGTTTCTCACATAAAAGAGGGAGGGACGTGATTAATTTGGGATTAGATGCTCTGTAGATGTCACACCTAGATGTCAAAGGGAAAAACGGTTTTGTCAGGGTTACCTAAGCAGCGGTTACATCCAAAGACAAACATTGAATTATATCATAATAAAGAACAAAATGTCTGTGGCACTCAAAAGTAGAAAAAAAAGATTAGTGGGATCACAGCAGTACCCAAAACATGAATATATATGCAAAAGTACCCTTTAATTTAGATTATACAGGCATATAAAATCACAGTGGATAGTACAGAGCAGGGAAACCATGAACAATAGTTTAAAAGATGTATGGCATCCAAAAATCTAACACCCATCACTAGTATGTAGCCAAGGAGCAGGACCGAGGCCAGAGCGCCAAAACTGCACCACAATGGGTGCAATGAAGTCCCAAATGGCGGCAGAAAAAATGGCTACATTTTCAAGAACAGACCATATGTGCCTTACTAACTGCCGCCCTGTATCCCTCCGGCCGTTTGCCTCATAATTGCTAGAACGTCTTGTGTTCTCCCGTATGATCAACTTCATTTCCATGCCCTCCTGGACCCTTCCCAATCTGGCGTTCGTACACCTCACTCAACAGAGACTGTGCTCAGTAAAGTAACCAATGATGTACACAAAGCAAATTCCCAAGGCCACTTCTCCCTACTAATCCTACTTAATCTCTCTGCTGCTTTAGGCTGCGAACCCGCATCGGCCGGTGGGGCGCGCGGCCGCGAACCACCAGACCCTTGCCCGAGTGGTCCCTGCCCCCGCTGCCTCCTTCCGACAGGGCTGACTACGTCCTGTGACGCGTCAGCCAGCCGATGCTGCAAGAATCTTGTGAATTTCGGCGTTGACGCATCACGTGGTACGCGAGTCAGCCAATGGGGAGGAGGGGAGGGAAGGAGCTAGGTGGGAGGCGACTTGGGCGGGGAGCAGGGAAGGAGCTGCGTGTTATTAAAGTGTGTGTGTGTATGTGTGTGGGGGGGTGGACGGCACCACGATCAGAGCCCGCCCCACTCCCGCCCCCCTCCCTCTCCGGCTCCCTACAGACCGCATATGGCGGTCTGTGTCTGTCAGCGCCCCGCCTGTCTGCAGTACGGGCGCGCTGACTGTGGGAGCGGGGCCTTAGCCTTAGATACCGTCAATCACTCTTCTCCTGCATATTCTAAACTCTCTTGTTATCCTGGTTCTTATCATACCTCCCATCACACATTCTCCATCTCTGTTGCTAACATGTCCTATTGATCTGTCTGTTGGTTTTACCTCTGCTCTGGGACCTCTCCTTTTCTCGCTTGACACAATATCACTTGGTGACCTCATCGACTCTTTTGGCCTCCGGTATCCTCGCTATACAGATGATATGCCACTGTTTTGGGCTCGGTGTAAGACTTATTTCTTCCTTTTGGGTTCTCCTGTCTAACAAACATTATTGTGTATACTTTTAGTTTGTTCTTGAACTGACTGTAAAGTATTGTGGTGCTCCTTTAAGTGGAAGAGTGTTTTTAGTAAAAAAAATAAATGATGATTTATCTATCCACCCCGACCCTCCCCTCTGCAATCCAGTTCCATGTCTTGGATTGCCTCCTGGCTATATCCCTGTGGTTGGCGCTCCATTGTCTTACACTTAATATAGCTAAAACTGAGTTCATATTTCCCCCTAAATCTGGCCTAATACCCCCCCGTTTCCATCACAGTAAACGGTTCTTCCTCTGTAATATTGCCAAGATCCGTCCTTTCCTGTCATGCTACTGCTAGAACTCTAACACATGCCCTTGTCCTCTCCCGTCTGGATTAGTGTAACATGCTGCTAACCGGCCACCCTGCCTCATAGCTTTCTCCTTTCTAATCTATTCACAATACATAGAAAAAAACCATGTACAAGCTCCAGGAGGTTTAGCAAAAAATGCCTTTAAAGCAGTGATGTATGATATAATAAAGGGAGTTGACACCGGAAAATATGGATTGAAGGGCTATGCAGTAACAGAATAATTGCGGATTACTGGGGGTAACAAGATGGGAACACAGTGGGGACAGATAGTTGTGATATGCAATCACTAAGTCCCCCTAGCCCCGGCTATGCCCAGTGTGGAGTACCCTCTACTCACAATGAAACACCGCCTTGATCCCCCTCCTTCCAGCTGCTGCCCCGACGCTGCCAGAGGCGTCTCCTTTGGGCATCCGGTGGTGAAATAGATCCTCTCAGACGGTAACAGGAAAAGGTAAGGATCGAATATCCAGCCGCTCCATAGCAAAAAAATATAGGCACTCACCAGCAGAAAGGGGTTAAAAATCAACTTTAATGGACTACATAAAAAACAAAAAAAAGCGCCACAGTGGGCATGAAACGCGTGGGAGAGTAGTCAGTACTGTTTGTTTTTTTGTTTTTTATGTAGTCCATTAAAGTTGATTTTTAACCCCTTTTTGCTGGTGAGTGCCTATATTTTTTTGCTTTGGAGCGGCTGGATACTCGATCCTTACCTTTTCCTATTCACAATACGGCTGCTAGAATAATGTAACTTTCTCCCAAAGGAGTCTCTGCTCATCTCCTCCTTAAATCCCTCTCCCGACTTCCCAGGAAGTTTCGGATCACCCACAAAGTTCTCCTCCTTGCGTTAAGTCTTCACTAACCTGCTCCTTGCTACATATCAGCTCTGATCTCTCGCTATTCCCCTGCTCGTCTCCTGCGCTCTATCCATAACTGTCTCCTTTCACCTCTACTGCTCTCTCTCATCTTAAACCCCTTTCCCTCACTGCCCCTTACCTATGGGACTCCCTCACACTCTGTACACTCCAATCACATCCTCACCTTTAAGTCAAACCCTAAAAACTCACCCCTTAAATGAAGCATCCCAATAGCCAGGACTCACGGCTACTGTCCCACACCCACAGTCACTCCTACCACCCATTGTGACCAAGCCCTGCCATCTACAGCACTTATTCCCTCACCTGCTGTCTCTGTAACTCCCATCATACCACTTAGATTTTAAGCTCTCCGGGGCAGGGATTTCCTTTCCTATTGTCCGACTTTGCTGTGCTATTATATTATAATTCCCTGTATTGTCTTTGTAAAGCACAGAGTACACTGTGGGCGCTATATAAAGACATACATAAGCACTGAGTCCCACTAGATGTTAGTGACAGAGACACATGACGTGGGTGTCACTGTTCTGCGGGTGACAGTTGTTGCTGGACTTGTTTCTGATGCTTTCTTTTATACAGTCGCCTGCAGAGGAAATGTGCCCGGTAAATCCTTTCAGGGATAATTACCAAGTTCCCAATCAGTGTTTGACGTTGGTAGCGAATGCTCAGCTCTTACAGAGATTAGTCCACATTCCGCACGCTGTTTGCATCAATTAATAACCGGCTGCCACTAATTATTCAGGAACTGGGCCATGTTGTTTTATGAGCTATTTGTATTATTCGGGTAGTCACGTATGGCACGCCTGTGAGTACGTGACCTGTATACAGGACAAGGGGTTTTCAATGAGTTAATATTTATTCATACTCTTAAAATTTATATCTTTAATCCGCCGTCGCTACCACCAAAGGATTATCAAATATGTATTCATTTGAAGAGCCTTTGGTCTGAGTTTATTATGAAAAATAAGCACACAAACACACAAAAATCTGTAATAGCAAATTGAGTCTGAAAATGTCAAACACTCTGCAAAGCGCGTGTAACAGTTCAATCAGAGCCCAAAGGATTACTTATTAAAGTTTCGGTTTAATATACGAGTACAGTACTTAGGTTTCAGGAAAAGATTATTACAAGAACATACAATATAACAATGCAGACAGTTTCTTAAAATCAAAAGAGAAAATTCGCAGAATCTAAGCTTACGTTATCGCATAACATTGATCAGATCTTTTCCAAAGAGTCTGCGGATTGGAATATGAGAATTCACGTATCTGGTTGACATCAGCCACACCTTGTTGAATTCTAATTCAATTCATAATTTTAAACTGTGCCTCAATATATAAGACTTCATAGCTTTGCTTCTATAATACTTAGACATACGCCATCTTCACTGTTGCGCCTGTGTACTTAATATGCGCACCTAGGGTATGAGACATAAGTTCTATTTTTGCTTGAGAAAGAGATATGCGAGATTATACATAGAAAACCCTGGTTTTTTTTGTATCATTTGATTCGTGTAATCGCAGTGGTTACAAATATCTATTTGTTATTATTGCAAAGTGCAGCCAGGCCCAGAATATCTTCATATTTGGCAAACTACAAACCTTTGGCGCTGTCGTGCTAGCCCCGCCCTCTGATACAGTGCAGGATTCCCCAAAGAATGCCTTTCATGGGACATTTAATAGGGTCCTGTTTATTCTGGTGACAAGGAATCCATATTTCAATTCCCCTCCCCCCCCCCCCCCCCTTACAAAAACAGATGTCTTTATCTCTAGATACCATCAGTCGTATAACCCTAAGGCCTGGCCAGGGGCTTAACAAGACAATTTGTAACCAACGTTAACCTCTCGTGAGCCAGACTGATTAGAATACTTAATATCTCATGATAATCATGACAGAGCGCATCTCCCCCATAAGTAGATGAGGACTGCAGTATATTGAGCTGGTTCCCGAGATGTGTAACGCTGACACTACCGCCATCTCCTTCAGGAGAAACAAATGGAGGTTTGAATTTCCCGCGTCACGCGGGCCAATAGGAAGCCCCCACATCATCACAGCTTTCCATTGGCCCGTGTGGCGCAAGGCATTTGAATGCAAGGAAGGATCTTTCCTGATATGTACCAGGGGGTCCTCGGAGCTGGATTTACGTGCCTATTGTTATCAACGGGAAAATAATATTAGATTAATAGACACAGGGTCTCCATTTCCTGCTATCCAAAAATCTTACTAGTTAAATGAAGAGATGTATATCAAGGTAGATCCCAAGAGAGGATCAAAAAGGTTCCCTCATAGTAGAGCACTCATTGTATGGAGTGCAATAAACAGACTAACTCTCAGATCAAACAGTCTTCCCCTTGAAGAAGCGTGTTTAGCCCACGCGAAACGATCGTCGGGACGTAATGACGTCATAGGTGACGTCATCACAAGTGGCAGCGTCAAGACGTAGGCATATCAGGAAACCTCACCGCCAGGCTTGTATCATCAGCAGCGTTTGTTGATATTATTGCGGTTTATCTATGCCTCATTTGGATATTATATCCAGTATCTATCTGACCATTGCTAACTGATAGTTTGATATACCGCTATTGTGCATCCCCAACGGAGTGTTTGTATTAACAAATATCTCCTATAGATGTATATACACTCTGTGGGACATTATAGCTGCACCTGGCTTTAAGAAAGTATACTCTATGATTTTAGTCTAGCTATACTAACGGATATATGTATCTAAGCCGTTTTTTCATTACCACCTCCACATTTCAGTGTGATAGATTAAGGATTTAGCTAGCGGAGGATACTTATGGATTCAACCATAATTCTCTATGCACTTTCATATATGTGAAGGTTATCTCTGTATATTGGAATGTCAGAGACATATTATATGATATTCTACCTGGTTTCCTACCTACTGTAAGACACTTTGTCTATATAATCAGACGCTCAGAGTGACAGTAAATATATTGATATTTGAATCAATTTCCATAGATTTTGCTGATCCTGCCACTTGAACTACGGGGTTATTTTAATGTTTGAATGTGATTTGTATGTTTTTAATATATATATTTGAATAAAACTTTATTATTTTTTTCTTCCTGGCCAGTTTGGTTTAGATGGGACAATTGGACCTATCTACACATATCATTTTGATAGACCAATGTTAGTCTGTTTATTACACTCCATACAATGAGTGCTCTACTATGAGGGAACCTTTTTGATCCTCTCTTGGGATCTACCTTGATATACAAGATATATATCCTTCTGAGCACCTTGGGTTCATTACAAATTTGTTTCCTACGTATTTGGATGAGCAGTTGTTTCTCCTTTATAGTTTAAATGAAGAGATCCAAGGAGAATTGAGAACTGTACCTCCGGGCTGGCTCCGATGAGTAGCGAGCAATGGCAGAATCCAGCGTTGGCGCTGTACAGTGTAAGCACTGTGTATTGCGAGAGCTGCCTCTAAACGTGGGCTGTGATGTAGTGTCGCCCTGATCGGATACTATTAGTATTCAATGTTCTAGTATAAAAGATACAATGTATCCTATAGAGGTAGCTAGATACGTGTCACAGAGGGAAATGTCCGTGTGCTTATACAGGATGTGTTGCAGTAGATACACGAAATCCAGGGGGAGCATAAAGGAGAAACACACAAAAGCACAGAAAATCTAAGTGCAGAGGAATTGCAAGAAATGGGCAGTATGCTCCAAACCTTGGCTCGTATAGAATGTCTGCTTACAAACTGTAAGATTTAAAACAGCAGTAAAGGCAAGGCAGTCAACCGATGGTGGCTGTCAGATCAGAGTCATCAGGTCAGCCCCGGTAAATGTGCCTGTGTGATGTATCAGTATGTTGCCCTTTCTGCCTCCGAGCATGTAACCAGTGAGTTGCTACAGCAACCTCTGAGATTCTTCTCAGAATGAGCTATTCTGCCCTCCCCTCTGTCTTTGTTCACAGATAGTCTGTCCCAAGACTATTCCTTTTACCCACATTGCCCCCTCACTTCCTTTTCCACCCTGGAGACAGTGAGTACAGCACCTATCTCTGTTACTCTCCCATGGCAAGGCCATCTCTTTCTACCTGTTTCTAACTACAAACCACTACTACACACCATCCACAAGAGCCTGTATTTACTGCTGCTTTTCCAATAAAGTGAAGGAAATATTATAGGACTTGGAGTGATTTGGAAAGGGAGCCGAGTTAATGCTATCTGGGGCCATTCACACATCACACGTGACCCTGGCTTCAGAATATACATATCAAATGAAGTCTACGCTATTCTAAGTTTGGTTATTAATGATAGGTAGGTGCCCTAGGTAGATAGGACATCACAGTGCCCCTACTAGAGAGAAATAATACTCAGGATCCCCTAGGGTATAATAAAGTTTCACCAGTTAGCGACTTAAATAGATAAATAGTTACAGTCATCCCTGGTAGCCAGGGACAGTTTCATGCTCCCTAGGAGAAACTTAAAATTTGCGCCCCGGTTGTATAAAAAATAAGATAAATAAAATAATAAAATAAACAGCGGCGTAGCTATTGGGGCTGCAGGGCGTGTACCCCAGCGCGACGCAAAATAAACATAATTAGAAGCCTAAGGATATCCTAAGAAGGAAAGGACAGGGATTAGGGAATGATCAACTAAATCATACCAATTGTAATTATGAAATATAATAATGATATCTTATAATCGATAATTATCAATGCAGGTAGGTGCAACTATGAATTGAAGTGAATCAGAGAAAATAAGAGATACAATGTGTTTGTATCCCTGAAGAAAATTCACTTATATGCGCACTCCTGGAAATAAAATTTAACTTTTAATTTACAATACTTAAAACATATATTACCGAAAAAGATGGTATAATGAACACTAAAAATAGATTAAATAAGGTAAATACATACACCCCTATTTGGCTCTACAAAGAATATATAAATACTCCAGTTATTAATGCTACTGGAATACTGGAGGCTCAAGAGGGTGCAACCAGTCAAGATGAGCCCAAAGGAGCTCACTACTTGTAATCACTAGTGCAGAAAATGCATTGTCTCACACAGCATGATTATGTCATCAGTCCCCGTTATGGGGCTGTTTTTAACATAGTGTCTTTCCCAGTTATTCATTAGTGCAGATATATATCTACTATATATTTCTGAAATGTCTGTATGTTTGTCTGCATGCCCTGTGTCCCTACACCTAAAGTTACCGCCCGGGAAACAGGTCGCCTAAAGTTACCGCCCGGGAAACAGGTCACCTAAAGTTACCGCCCGGGAAACAGGTCGCCTAAAGTTACCGCCCAGCAAACAGGTCACCTAAAGTTACAGCCCGGGAAACAGGTCACCTAAAGTTACAGCCCGGGAAGCAGGTCACCAAAAATTACGTAAACAGGAACAATCCGAAGTCGAGCACCAAAGGGGGAAGTCTGCCAAGCCCCGTCAAAACCGAGAGAATCAAAGAACAAGCACTGTGAAACACCCATACAAAAACTATAACGAGCGAGGAAGCACAGAACAGAGAGGGTATATAAAGCTGGAACAGTCAACCAGGAGAGGGGGCGTGCCTGGAGGAGCCCAGGGAGCTTCACTGCATTGGCTGCTGTTCCTAGAGCCCAGGTAACACTCAACAAGAGCCAGATTGCAACCGTGCGGTGTTTGGGGGCGGAGCCTGAGCGGGGATAAGTTCAGGGGCTGTTGTGTGTGCGCTGTAAGTCCGATGTGCGCATCAGAGGAAGCAACGTGGGGTGCGCGCGGATCAGCGATTCCGCGCCGACGGCTGCGGCGTAGAGCGTGGAGGAAGTACCTCGTGGAGCGTCCTACCATGCCGAGGGGTAAGTGATGCATCTGAAGGGGGCTTGCATGGTTGTAGTGGAAGGGTCTGAGCAGTGTAAGGAGAGAGCCGTGAGCTCCGCCTGTGACGGTGTGCTCACATTCCTAACAGTACCCCCCTCTTCAGGATCGATCTCAGGACGATCCAAGAAAGCTTCTTCGGAAATGTCCTCCTAAAAGTCTTCAGGAGGCTGGGTGCATAGATGTCTTTGAGCAGAACCCAAGACCTCACCTCGGGTCCGAAACCACTCCAGTGGACCAAAAACTGAAGCTGCCCCCTGGAGATGCGGGAGTCCAGTAAGGCTTGTACCTCGTATTCTTCGTTATTGAGTACCGTGACTGGATCTGGCTTGCTGGTCTGTTTAGAAAAGAAACGATTGGAAATGTGGGGTTTTAATAGCGAGGCATGAAAAACGTCTGGGATCCTCATGGAGGGTGGTAGTTTAAGGCAAAACGCCACTGGGTTAATCTGCTCAACGACGGGAAAGGGACCCAAAAACCTAGGAGCCAATTTAGGGGAAGGAACTCTCAGGCGGATGTTTCTTGAAGAGAGCCATACTAAATCCCCTGGCTTGTAGTTGGGTGCTGGCAGACGGTGGTGATTGGCCTGAAGTCTAGCAGTATCGCGGCCTTGTGGAGAGACGATTGTACCTTGGACCAAATGTCTTGGAGAGTGGAAATCCGTTTGTCTACTGCCGGTACCCCAGAATCAACATTGGAAATAGGTAAGCAGGGAGGGTGAAACCCATAATTAACAAAGAATGGAGATTCTCGGGTGATTCGCTTCGGGCCGAATTGACCGCGCACTCTGCCCACGGGAGGAGTTGGGACCAATCGTCCTGGGAATCGGAGATGAAACATCTGAGGTATTTTTCCAGCGACTGGTTAGTTCACTCTGTCCATTGGACTGGGGGTGGTATGCAGAGG
The DNA here is from genome assembly GCA_036426205.1 of Ascaphus truei. Classification (NCBI taxonomy): domain Eukaryota; kingdom Metazoa; phylum Chordata; class Amphibia; order Anura; family Ascaphidae; genus Ascaphus; species Ascaphus truei. Next base: position 23,984,237 of record CM071579.1, read on the forward strand.
AGAAGCAAGAGACAATTCCCAGTCTTTTAGTGAAGGTCCTCCAGAACTTGGAGACGAACTGGGATCCTCTGTCAGAGACAATGGAAGACAAAATGCCATGGAAGCCTAAGAGAATGCTCGGAGAAAATGTCTGCTAGCGGTCAGGAGAGGAGGGCAGTCCCTTAGGGGGATGAAGGGGGCCATTTGCGAAAACCTGACAACTAAAATGGTGGTGAAGCCTTGAACCTAGGTGAGATCGACTATAAAGTCCATGGGAGATATGGGAGCCATGGACGAGCAGGCACGGTCAATGAGCGAGAAGGGTCCTTGAGGTCTCTGTGGACGTGTCTTGTTCTGCGCATTAGGACAAGCGGCGGTGTAATTACTCTTTTCCGCATGTCTTGTATACAGTACTGTGAAAACCACCAAAAAAGTTCAGACGAATTAAGTCTAAACGTCCTTCTGAAGAAGCCCAGGTGACCTGCGGGTTTAGAAGAGTGTCCCCAATCTAGGACCTCTGGAATGAATCTGGGCGAGATGAAGAGCCTGTTAGAGGGGATCGCTGTGTTTGAAGGGATCTGTTGCTGGTCCCTTTTGATCTTGTCTAGCAATGTGAAGGTGGAAGTAGCCAAAATTCTTTCGGGAGGTAGGATGGGTTCCAAAGATGCCTTAGGCCTGTCTTCCGAGGAGTATTGTCTGGACAACGCATCTGCATTCACGTTATTCGTTCCAGGGATGTAGGATAGGTGATAGTTGAAGTGAGAGAAGAAGAGTGCCCAGCTAGCTTGCCGTGCTCCTTCAATATACAGTAAATTTTTGTGGTCCGTTAAGATAGAAAATGGCTCCTTTGACCCTTCCAACAGATATCTCCACTCTTGTAGTGCCATCTTAACGGCCAATAACTCTCTGTTGCTGACGTCGTAATTCCTCTCGGTGTAGGAGAGTTTCTTGGAGAAATACGCACAAGGCTGAAGTTTATCCTGGGGCGAGAACCTCTATGATAGTACTGCCCCTGCACCGCAGTCCGATGCGTCAACTTCTATTACAAAGGGAAGATCCGTGTTGGGGTGGCGCAGGATCAGTGCCGTGACGAATGCCTCTTTAAGGACCTGGAAGGGGGAGATAGCTTCGGTGGACCAGGCAGAAGGATCAGCCCCTTTTCTAGTCAACGCCGTGATGGGGGCCACTAGGGTAGGGAAATTACAAATGAACTTCCGATAGTAGTTCGCAAATCTTAAGCGCTGGATAGCCTTGAGAGTTTCTGGTCTGGGCCATTCCGTAACTGCCTGGAGTTTACCTGGATCCATGAAAAAGCGGGTAGAGCGTTGATGGAAGGTACAGTTCTCTAGTTTGGCGTACAGGTGATGTTTGAGTAGACGTGAGAGGACGTACGAGGTGTGACAAATGTGATCCTGGAGATTTTTGGAGAAGATCAAAATGTCATCTAAGTAGACAATAACAAAGATGTTGAGCACCTCACGAAATAATAAAGTTCTGAAAGACGGCCGGGGCGTTACATAAACCAAAAGGCATGACGAGGTACTCGTAATGCCCACTGCGGGTGTTGAAGGCCGTCTTCCACTTGTCGCCCTGCCTGATGCGGACCAAGTTGTAAGCCCCACGGAGATCCAATTTGAAAAAGATCTTAGCCCCTCGCAGTTTATCGAAGAGTTCCGTGATCAAGGGGAGAGGATAGCAGTTCTTGATGGTGATACCGTTCAAGCCCAGGTAATCAATACATGGCCTCAGAGTGCCATCCTTTTTCTTCACGAAGAAGAACCCCGCTCCCGTCGGTGAACTGGAGGGCCGTATGAATCCTTTCTCAAGATTCTCCTTAATGTAGTCTTCCATGGCTTGAGATTCAGGTATCGACAATGGGTAAGTCTTGGACTTGGGCAAGGTGTATCCTGGGACCAAATCGATGGGGCAATCGTAGGACCGATGGGGAGGCAATTGTTCTGAGCGGACCTTGTTAAAGACCTCGCTGAAATGGTGGTACATGGGGGAAGAATGGAATCCTGAGTCATTGTGTTAGCCAAGAGTTTGGGAGACCTCCCTGACATCGGTTTCCAGGTGATGGGGGTAGGTGAGACCCAGTCAATTGGAGGGTTGTTCTTCTGCAATCAAGGTAGGCCGAGGGTTACCGGTGTACCTGGGGCCTGGATGGCGTCAAGGACCAGGGCCCCGCTGTGGGAGTAAGTACATAGAAGGAGAGGTACGGTCTGTAGCAAGATTGAGGCCGGAGACAGCGAACGTCCATCAATCCCAACCAAGGCGATAGGTTGGGACTTCTTCACCAAAGGAATTCGGTTCTGTTTGGCGAAATCGAGGTCTACAAAGTTTCCTCCAGCACCAGAGTCGATAAAGGCAGCAGTAGATGAGCAAAACTCAGCGCCTGCGAGAGAAATAGGAATCGTAAGTTTCTTAGACAGTGCCTCCTTGGGGAGGGGACGAGAAGAGATAACACCCAGTGAGAGCCCCTCCATACTCACTGAGTGTTCCCATTTCCTGGACGCAAAGGTCATGCACGGACCAGATGTTCAGGAGAAACAGAGTCCGCCGGCGTAGCGGAGTTGTCGTAGTGGATTCCGGATCTGTTGCACCCCTAATTGCATTGGCTCGGGAGGCTCCAGTGCCAGCTGTGGAGGAGCAGGCGGTCTAGGGACCAGAGGAGAGTTGGGGTAGGGTGCTTGGAAGGTTAGTGGACGGGCATGCTGACGCTCTGAGCGTCGTACCTGGATGCGATGATCAATGCGTACGGCCAAGTCAATGAGCGCCTCCAGTTGGTCTGGCCTGGGTTGCCGAGCAAGCTCGTCCTTAATGGACTCCGAGAGACCTTGCCAGAAGACGGAGACGAGCGGCACTTGTCCCCAGTTCGTCTCGGCGGCGAACATGCGAAATTCCACTGCATACTGTGTCACTGATCTTCGCCCCTGAGTTATCTGGAGGAGGGAAACAGACGCCATCTCCCGGCATGCAGGGGAATCAAAGACTTGTCGGAACTCACGCTTGAAGGCTAGGTAGTCTTGTGTCAGGTCCGGGCGCAACTCCCTGACTGGCGAGGCCCATGCCAGCGCACTGCCTGTCAATAGGTTGTACATGTAGGCTACCTTCTTCCAGCCGGTGCCGTACGGAAGGGGTGCTGTAACAGGGGAGTAAGCCCTGTTCAAGTAATGTGCCTTTAATCTAGCAGTGTGGTGGTTAACTGCTGGTAGTCAATTAAGAAACACCACCTGCCTGATTTAGATTGCTTACAAAAGCCTGTCCTGTGAGACAGGAAGTGACTCCTTAGCTCTGACTGAGAGCTGACCTTTGGAGAGACAGAGGAGTGTTCTTGAGACTCCCAGGAGAGTCTGACGAAGAGAGCACACATCTCTGGAGCTGACCGGTCTTGAGCTCTGCCCAGCATAGCTGATTGCAAGACACCAAATAAGACTGTTATAAAGCCTGATGCGTGAATTTTTTCCTGTGCACGCACGGGTCTCGTTTCCAGGAGAGCAGAAAGCTTTACTTCTACCAGCTAGCGAAACAGATAAGACTTTTTCAATTTCTAATTAAGAAACTGCTTATATCTGCTTATTTCAGTGCTATATGTTTTGGGGCTGCGAGTAGTTGCTTAGAGCTATGGAGTTTTGTTGAATTAAATTGCCATGTTAATTTCAATTTCACTAGAGGATACCCCAAGTGAAAGAAGCTTTTGTTCCCCCCCCTCCCCCCCTGTGTTTGGATGTATTCCTGATGAAAGGAAAGGCACATAAAGCCTATTATAATTTCACCTATAAAGTCTCCAAATTGGTACCATCTGTTGAACATTCCGTCTACATATGTGTCTAAAGTGGATAAAGGTATCTTTGTAGTTAAAAAGGACCGAGATTTTTAATGTGAATTTTTTTTTTTCATGCTTTTTTTGTGCCTACAAAGCAACTTAGAAAAAAAAAAAAACCTCATTCAGGCAGAGATCAGAGTTAAAGGGAACACACCACTCGAAACAACACACTGCACTGAAACTTAACAAAACCACAGATGATTCTTTGCGCCCAATCCCTAGAGGAGGAAAGACTGCTGAAGTATCTAACCCTTATTGCGCCTATCACAAAGTTTAATAGGTCATTGAATATGGGTTTTTGCCTTCCCGCCCATAGTCAGGTTCAAAGCAAAGAGAGAGTCAGGCCCTTAAAAAGGGTTAGGTGTGTTGTTGTTTTTCAAAAGTTTCGCTAAGCCAGTGAATACAGAATGGTGACCCACTACAGTTTGGTACTGATTTGCAACATTAAAGGTTGCCACAAAAGAGGCAACACACCGCATAGGGGCTACCAGCTGTGAATGGAGTATATGCAGAAAAGTGTGAAGATTGATACAAAAGACTGTGCTGTAGCAGGGGAATTTTAGCAAACAAATGCTGGAGTGTTGAGTCACCCTGGCCGGAATGAAAGAATGTTTTTTTTTTCCTGCAAGTAAAAAAAGTCTGCCTATATATATTCTTGGGAGCAAAACCAGACAAAGCCACAAGTGGTGAAGTGTGAATCTCTATAATACCCACAAATGAGACTGAAATTTGGTGACTCGCACTCCAGGACAAAACACCAAAACTCTGATTGCTAACGAAGGTAGCCAGATAGGATAGCAAGTAAATGTGTAGATGAACAATGACTTTTTTTACCCTAGCAACTGCTCTGACATCTTGTATCACCTGATAAGTAGAATTCAAACATGCACAGTACTGAATATATTGAAAAAATGATAATACGAGTTTTTCCAAGAAGAAAGTCTACAAGAAGAGTGCCTGTGAGCGTACGACTCTACACAGAGCAAATATTGAACCCTCATTCGCTGTTAGGACTTATAACACCACAATTTGGTGGGTCCTATAGCAAACAGTGGCCACAACGGGGGCGGATCGTCTCGCTGAGAATTGCTCCCGGAGGTCAGGAAATTAGCAACACTGACAGCCTAAAAATGGAGGACAAGAGTGCAGCGTTCCCTGTATGAACCCTACCTCCACGTAAGAGTGCCCTCCAGCAGTCCAAATAAAGAGGAGAGAACCTCTCCTTACGGGGCAACCCGAACCGATGTCACACCCACAAACACCCCAAGATGGTGGGGTGCCTGAACCGTACACGTCAGAAAACCGGCTTCCCTTGACGAGATATGACAGCAGGAGAAACAAGAAGCGGGAGCACAGATCACCCATATTTCTGGTCAAGCGCTAAAGCAACTGCAATAAAAGCGCTGGCGTAATATAATGAAGGCCGCTAAAAATTTCAAATGAAGTATGGAGACCAAAGATCCCTGAAGGGACGGTGTCATCCAATCAAATGCGGAAAAGAAAAGCAGTTTTTTCTTGCACTCTTACCGTGGAAGGAAAGACACGTCCGCAGATCCTGTGGAGGAAAAGGTGGCGCGTTTGCCCTGCATTCCTAAGAAAATGGAGAATTCGTCCCACGGTTACCGTAATTCCGCAGAGGCCCGCAAGCATGAATGCGTGTACCCGAAAGAAGTGTCTGTCCGGTGCAACATGAGGAACCCTCAACAAATCATCCCATGGAATCGAGAGCTGCGGAACTAGTGAGTGACGGATCCCTTGACGCAGCCCTGAAGAACGGCTCTGAAAATTGCCAGCCCCTGACTGTGACTCTTGCTCCGTGAAGGAATTGGGAAGGTGAGGAGAAAAATAATGCTGAGCTACAGAAGTACTGTGCTCGCCAATTTACCTGCGGCCAAGACCGAATTGGAGGATCTCAGACTGGCTAGATACTGCAAAGGCCTATAAACTATTTATTCCGCCATGGATGAAAGCAGAGCCAATCGGATAAAAAATGGTGCTACGCTAAAAGCGGATTAGGAAGTAGGCATCTTGAATCAGATGAGCTCAGCTTCCAGCATAGAGGTTTCTCCACTCTTCCGTATAGAGTGCTTGTTGCCTCACACATCATGAGACCAACACGCCACCCAGGACCTGGAAGTTTCCAGAAAAGGACTACACATGTCTCAACTGAGGCAGAGCTGGACATTGCTAAAGAACATTGGTGACATCTTGATAGCAGATCTCAACGTCCGCTCAGAAGGAGCCTTCAGACTTCAGAACCCTCACTAGAAAGGAAGTTTCTACACAACCAGGAGCCAAGGAATATCCACATCGTGATTCGCTTCTCAAAGCGACATATGTGCGTCAAATGGAAGGGAGGACTGCACAGAGCCCTGAAGATAATTCAGAATGCAAACAAGAGAAATGTTCACAGATTAAAAAGAGAAACACATAAACTGAAAGAAGAAGAAATTTCAGTTTGTGACAGAAAAGTTCAAGAAAAGTTTGAGCAGAGCACCGACTGCAGAACCCCAACTGCAAGGTCTGCGTACCCCCACCCTCCAGTATGTTGAGAGAAAGCAGCAAAACTGCTGCAGGAGAAAACGTCCAGGCTGCTAAAGTAAAATTCAAGTTATGCTGCAGAACGTCCTGATACCCTAGTAATGTTTCCCCGCACAGAGCCTGAAAAACTGTCAAGGCTAACCGTGCTGATCATCACCAAACAAACGCTACAGCTTAAACCACAGGTATCGACCCGGCGCACAAAAGGGACACCAGAAGGTCCAGAAAAACTGAAAAAAGTAACTTGTGGCCAAGCAAGTACGTTATCGTCGTCTCACAACATGCAATACAAATGTGGAGGCAACCTCAAGAGAAAGCAAAAAGGGTGGCTATGCGAGTAAACTTCCCGGGTGAGCAGTAGGGGGGACATTGCAAGACCTACTCAAAAACACAGGGATCTCTCGCGTATGAGATTACCTCCACAGCTGGACAAGATTGGCCCATAACTAAGCGTCAGTTATCCCACACCTCAAAAAACCCATGAAGACAAGTGGTACAGTAAGAAGCTGGGAGCTACAACCGCTCATCTGAAAAGGACAAGACAATAGTGCTAAACTTTTGAACCACCTAACACAGCTAATTAAAACCTTCAGCCCCGCTCGGGCAATCAAAGAGAGGTACTGTACAACGTGTCTGAATTAAAACCAGAAGAATCCTTAGCTGATGAAGCTGAAAAGATGGGAACATGATCTCTGGAATTGGTGGCTGAGTGTGGAATTGCAACTTAAATCTAAAAAGGAGGAGGCTTGTTTTTGAAACGCTCTTGCAACTGCTGCCATACATTGAACCTAACAATAAGACGAGCATACCGACGCGAGGGGAAATCTGCAATACACGCACGTAGAAAAAAGCTATACTTGGAGAAGTTCCTCCTCCCGAGCGACTGAGTGGGTGGCGAAATCTCAAACCTTCAGAGGAGACCCGAATAAACTAGGAGAAAGGCTCCAATCGCCAACAGGACTGAGGTTCTTCTTTCCTCCATCACTCCAGTCCACATGTCAATTGCCTCACTATCGATCTCTCAGGATACTGAGTAGTGGAAGATGGGCTTTTGGCCCGTGCAAGCCGAGCTTCCACACAAACAGGGGAGGTTGTAACAGGGGAGTAACTCCTGTTTCAAAGTAAATGTGCCTTATCCTAGCCACGTGTATGGCTGGTTAACTGCTTGGTTATTCATTAAGAAACATCAACCTGCCTGATTTAGATTGCTTACAAATCAAACCTGAGGTCCTGTGGAACCCAGGAAGTTGAGCCCTCCTTACTCTGACTGAGAGCTGACCTTTGGAGAGACCAGAGGTGTTCTTGTAGACCTCACCCCAGGAAGAGTCCTGACCAGAGATGCCACAACATATCTGGAGGCTGAACCGGCCTCTTGAGCTTTGCCCAGCATAGCTTGATTTGGCAAGACACAAACCAAATAACACTTCTAAACCTTGACTGCTGATATTTTCTGGTGGCAAGCACGCACGGGTGCGGATCCAGGAGAAAGCATAGAACTCTAATAATCTCACAGCTAGAAACAGATAAGACTTTCATAATTAAGAGACTGCTTATATCTGCTTATTTCATGCTATATGTTTTTGGGGCTGCGAGACATGCTTGACTTATGGAGTGGTTTGATTAATTGCATGTATTTTCACTAGAGAATACTCCCAAATTGATGAAGCTTTGTTCCCCCCCCTGTTGTGTTGGAATGATTCTCCTGATGAAAAGGAAAAGGCACAATAGCCTATTATAATTTCACCTATTAAAGTCTCCAATTGTGTTCCTCTGTGAACGTCGTACGAAGGTTGCCATACGAATATGGCAGGGAACCTACTAAGCAAGACTGGGTTAGCTAAGGGAAACTCGCACTAGGAACTGCCGAAAGGTTTCCAGCGAACAGCATATAGGGGGAGTTGTCGTAATCTACAGTGTGCCCAATTTCTTGAACGCTGCACTGGTTTGAACATCTGCAACTCCTTGGAGAGAAATGAGCGCTACAAGGCTGGTTGCTTATTCTGTACTCACGTCGATAGTTTGCGGCTCTTTTGTTCGTGCTCCCTGTAGGAAAGGCACAGTGCGGAACTCTCATCGATATCGAGGATTTGCCATTGGCTGGGTTTTAGCCCTCTGATGCATGCCTGGTTTCTATCAGCCATAGGAGATTGCTTGCCTCCAGGTTGTCATTTCGGACCTGGTCTGCGTTTTGTTAGGCTGTCATAATGTTACTGGTCCGAGAGCCCGAGAGTAACCCGCAAGCCAACCTGTCCCTAGAACTGACGGTGGCTAGGGTAATGAATACCCAAGTGACCGACAGAGTGAGGGACGTGTCCCCGTTGTGGTATTATGTGCCAGGCCCAGATGGGGGGTATTTGCGTGAATACTGGTTGCTGGATACAGTTTTTTTTTCCAGAAGAATTGCGTTGACCGAGATACAGGTGGTAGAGCGAAGTCTACGGAAGGGCAGGTGAGGAGCCTGCTCTTGGAAAGAGCTAGAAGGTACAAGTAACATGTTTGAACCATCCGAAGTTTGAGAGCCAAGGGTGAATAGTCCTGCCCAGGGCTGCCGTCAAAACCGAGAAAATCAATAACAAGCACTGTGACTCACCGCATGTCAAAACACTAATGGAACAGCGATGAGCGCACAGTAACAAGATGGTATATAAGCTTGACAATCCAAACCAGGTAGGGGGGCGTGCCTGGAGTAGCTCAGGCGACTTCACTTGCTTTTGGCGCTGTTGTCCTAAGCTCACGGTACACTGTAGAAGCCAGATGTAAACCGTTCGGGTGTTTGGGGGCGACCTGAGGGGGGATATTTCATGGTGTCTGGTTTTGTGGTGCAGCGCTGTAAGTCCTACGTGCCGCATGAGAGGAGATCAATGGTGGGGTTCGCGCGACGCTCATTCCGCGGCCGACAGGCTGCGGCATAGAGCGTGGAGAAGTACCGTCGTGAGCGTCCTACCATGCCGAGGGGTAAGTGATGCAGCTGAAGGGGGCTGGCGTGGTTGTAGCGGAAGGGTCTGAGCAGTGTAAGGAGAGAGCCGTGAGCTCCGCCTGTGGCGCTGTGTGCTCACATTCCTAACAACGGCGAGATGCGCACGGGGAGTGGAGATAGGCCTAGACCCATCAACATAGCGCCTCCTTCGGACACTGATCTCGCTGTTCTCTCTTATGTGAGACAATCAGTCTAAATGGGAAACCCCATTTGTACCTGATGTTTTAATTTCTGAACGTGTCTGTGATCAGCTTCATCTGTTTGTGGCGGCGAGAGTGATGGGCGACAAATCCTGGTAAATCTGCAGTGTAGAGTCCACGAACTCTATCCTGGGTGACACCTTGCTGCTTTCAAGTCAGCCTCCTTAGTTTTGAAATAATGGAACCGAAGGATGACATCTCTCGGTTGCCCCCCTTCCTTGCGCTTCTGTCTCTGGGCACGATGTCTGAATTGGTGTCTGGGAGTAGTTGTTTAAATAGGCGGTGCAGATATGCGTTTAAATTGTCATCTTGCTCTGGTATGCCTTTTATACGTGCGTTTTCTTCTCCACAATCTGTTGTCCAGATCTTCCTCCTTCTCCTGAAAGTCTGCCATCATGTGTTTAGTTTCTGCATTCACAGAGTCAACCAGTTCATCTGTCTTATTTCCCAGGGCGGTAGTGCGATTAACAATAGATGTTACTGCTCTATTTATGTCTTTAAGTGCAGTTTAGAGTTCTGTCTAAGGCTACACTTAAAGTGCCAGCAATGGCGACGGCAGGCTACGGTCGCTGGAAAAATCATATTGAGATGACTTCCAGCGATCGCGACCAAGCCGTTGCTCCGTCGTGTCGCGCTTATTATAAGCGAACGCAACGGCGGCAATGCATTTGTTTTGACGCGACGTTGCGTCGCTGTCACTATAAGCGCAGCCTTAAACAAAGCTGTAATGTTATTATACAAGTCGCTGATTTCCAGTGGGCCCTGGGGACTCTGGGTTGTAGGTCCTCTGGATCGTCTGCACATGACAGGCCGCCATGTCTGTCGCCATGTTCCTGCATGTCTGTTGCCATGTTCCTGCATGTCTGTTGTCATGTTTCTGCATGTCTGTTGTCATGTTTCTGCATGTCTTTCCTTCCGTCTGAAGAAATCGCTGACTTTGGGCAAATTAACCGCTCTCCTCCCTTTTTGGAGGCATTTCGGAAGTCCAGGGATGTTCCGGGGGTGATGTTGCGGTGTTGGAAGCCGTTTGCCAGGGAACATGCCCCAGACACGATCGGGAGCGCTCTCTGCCATCCGCACGGCGCACGCAACTCGTACCACTACTTTGATAAACGGTTGCACTTTCTATTTTTAAGAAAACATGTAAATGTGATTTATATGAGGGAGCGGATGTCTCAAATGTCTAATATCTGATACAAATAGATTTTGCCCCAAAGTCAGAGAAAATGTCGTTTAAATTGAGATAATTGCATTGGGAAAGCAGGTCCCTGGTGCTGGAGGCACCTCTGGGGGTAGCAGCCTGTGACTGCCACACACTGCTTGAGCTGGAGCTCCCCTCAGCGTCCATAACCCGCCATTACACCTCATCACCCTGGCAACAGACACAGCTCCGGCGCCATTTTGTAGAGGGGGCGTGGCTTTGTCTGGCCTGGGCCAATTGTGTGGCTGGAATTTTGTTTTGCAGCTGGCAGAGGGGAGGTGGGAGGTGTTCTTCCTGCAGAGACGTCACGCAGCGTGGTTACGTCACGCCGCTGGTGCTACACACCTGCCCAAGATGTCGGGCAGCGCTGTGGGCAGTGACTGTGTGTGAGGGGGGAGGGGACCTGCTGCTGCCGCCGCCCCCGTGCTATGGCAGTGTCCTGAGGCGACGGACCCTCTACTGCGGGGAGCTGCTGCTAGGTATGCCCGGAGACAGACTGGGCTGAGGAGAGGAGAGAGGGGGGACGGAAGGAGAGCAGGGGGGAGGAGGAACGGAGAGGGGCGAGAGGAGGAAGTGGTGGGGCTGGTGAAGGGGAGAGGGCGTGGGAGGTGGGGAGGAGGACTTATGGGAAGGGGACGCCGACTGAGGGCGAACGAGGGGAGGATGGATGGGAAGGGGGACGAGGGGGAGGCCCGAGCGAGGAGGCGGGGAAGCGGGATCGAGGGGGCAGGAGGGAGGGAGGTCCGGGAATGGACGAAGATGGGAGAGGGGAGCGATGGACTAGGGAAGGGATGGGGGCGTAGCGCAGGCGGGATGAGGGGGAATGGGATGAGGGGAGGGGGGAGTGAGGGGGGAGGAAGGGAAGGGGACGGGATAGGATGAGGGCCCCGCGGTGAATGGGGGGCGGAAAGGGAGCGGAGGGTAGGAGGAGGGGGAGGGGGGGAATGGAGATGGGGCTGAGGGGAGGAGGGGGGAATGGGAGAGGGGGAGGAGGGGGGAAGGGGAGAGGGGGCTGAGGGGAGGAGGGGGGAGGGGAAGGGGGACGAGGGGGAGGAGGGGGGAATGCGGAGATGGGGATGAGGGCGGATAGGGGGGGGGGAATGGGGACGGGGCTGAGGGGGGATGGGGGTGTGGTGAGGGTGGAGGGAGAGGTGGCTGAGGTGAGGGGGGAAGAACATAATAGGAGGGGGGCGGCTGAGGAGCAGAGGGGGCGGCAGGGTGGTGGGGGGGCTGATAGGGGGGGAGGAGGTAAAGGGGGGAAAAAGAGGAGGGAGGGGAGGTACAGGGGGGAAGAGGTGAGGCGAGTTTGGTGCTGACCTGAGGCCGAGGTGAGGGAGCTGCCCTGGGGAGAGGCTGATAGGGTAGGGGATCCCCCTGTGTCAGACCTGTCCGTAGGACAAAAGATGCACAGTAATCACCCCCAGCGTCATGGGCGAGGGCGCAGAGTCCCAAGGTAAGATGAGACAGATACAGCAAGTGTATGCTTTTCTGTGTGTAGTGCCATAGTGACACATCGCTTACTACAGAGACAAAAATTTTTTTTACCCCCCCCAATAAGAGCAAAACACAACAAAATTGTGATCAGGCAATGGGAAAGTCAGTTCCCTACCCTGGAGACTTACAGTCACTGGTAGAAGCTTGCTTTCTCTTGAGCTGTAGAAGGAAGCGTTCAGGATTCCATAGTTTGAGTGGAGCTGTACCTTCTTCCTGGCAACGGAAAGAGGCTTCAATATGCTTATGAAAAAAGTCCGAGAGAGAGCGGGAGAACTACTCCAAGGGTCACTGTACACTAAGTGCTAGGGACAGGTGTTGAGGTGAGGCTCGTTGAGGTGAGCTGTTGGGTACTTGGGGTATGTAGAGGTTATTTATTGTCCGTTGGTCCGGTGTGTAGTGACACTCGATGGGCTCTAAAATGTGTGGTATAAACTGGTCAGCGGCGGGGACGGCCTTGCCCTGCGAGAGATCTGAATGAGATTATAGAGAGTAGAGGGCGCTTCTCTGGCTGCCACTGCACTTAGGAACAGGTCGTCCAGTGTGCTCGGCGGGTTTCTCTCCCTTTCCTTAATGGGGAAATGAACCTTTAAACGTAATGAGAGGGAATAGCTGCACAAGGTATGCTCTGGAGGACCTGAATGGGACCTTAGTTCCTTTCCAACCAATCGCTACTTCCTAAAGGAAAAAAGAGGGTATGTAAACTTGGACACTTTTTCTGATTGCTGTTTCTTAACTATAAACCATCAGGATGTTGATGTAGGTTACAGACGGAGCTGCAGCCACCGCACAGGAGCACCAGCGTTATAACGGGCGTGCCTCATTATTGTCTATATTTTTCCTGAAAGGTAGACTAAACTGAACATCTTATCATTAACATGTCCAGCGCGTCACCTGCATTCAGATAAACTAAATAAAATATGACCTATTCAGGTATGTGGACTGCAAGACATGACGGAAACAGTGGTTCATATCCAATTAGGAGAGTGGGGTGTGATTGAGTTAGTAACTGTCCTTTTTGTTTTTTAATGAGAGTGGTGGAAATTCCACCTCGTTTTCCAAGAGAGCGGACGACATGATACTTTGCTTCCCTGCGGTTGTGCTGTAATCGTACACCTTGGCTGGAAGAGGAAGGCAGGCCACGGTTGAACAAGATGGTAATGAATGAGAGGTCAGAGAGAGGTGAGGGATGTGCCACCTTAGTGAAATAATGACGTGTCTCATGCTGTTGATACAGTGTAGGATCTAGTAGAATAAGTGTTGGCAAAAAAACATCCAAACGGAGACAGGCGTTTGTGTTCCTCAATGATTACTTTTGCAGTGTTGCAGATAAGCCGGGGTAGAAAAGCAGCAGAACTGGGACTCTTTGCAGTAGTAATGGAATGATGGTATGCACGCACTCAACAGGTGATAGTGGGGGGTACTTAACCGATTGGTTTGGGAGACTCTGATGTCAAATAGACCAGTGAAGAAGAAGAATCAGGCGCACGGTCTTAATCATCAATGAATAGGGGGGTTTATTGTGCCAAGAAATCCAACGTTTCGGCAGTAATACTATCTTTGGTAGCATACACCTTGAGAAAGGCAGTATTACTGCCGAAACGTTGGATTCTAGGCACAATAAACCCCCCTTGCATTTGATGATTAAGACCGTGCGCCTGATTCTTCTTCTTCACTCTGCAGTAACCCTAACAGTTCTGGAGATTTAATTTATCCTATAATGACTATTAGGAATAACTGCTGAAAGGATAATATTAATTAACCTCATTTACAGATTTACCTTTCTTTCAGAGCCCATATAACACCATGTGGAAATGGTATAGCGGGGACGAATCCAACGGCGCAGCAGGAATGAGTGTATGTTTGATTTCTCTATATTTTACACATAAGTGCAAGTTCCTGTAGAAGTGCCACTCCGTCTTGAACATGTTATTCATGTTTTTAAAGCTTTACATATTTCATTGATTTGAATAGACCCCAAAGCATGTTTTATGATAACGGAGTAAATGCTTCCAATCAGTATGTTTGTCCCTAATCACTGTGCTGATGCTCCTAAATGTTCAGAATCACTACAGGCCACTGCAAAGTCGCCTTCTAACTCGCTCATTAATGCAGTATGACACAGCAGCACATTGAGATTGGTTAGAAATAAGAAAGCACTCCTAGTTGTTCCCGGGGTCCTGCTTTTTATTATTATTCCAGGACTTGCAGTTTGTGTGGGGTTATTGCTGCTCTGCCAGGTTCCCAGGATGCTATGCTTCTGATATTGAGAGGTGTATATGAAGGGAAGAAAAGAAGCACAACAGCGCACCGAGGGGGAAGAAGTACGTATTGGATAATACAGAATATTGCAAGAAGTAACTTACATGTAAAAAGTTAGTAGTCCAGTGGGTATCTTTAAAATCATGTGTCCATGCTGCCCCGCCAGTGGGTATAGAGTCTGGAGAGAGTGCCGTACTCAGACAGATCGTTCCCGCGCGCTGGGATCTACCAGCGTCTCCGCGTTACTGTGTCACTTCCGGGTTCACGTGCAACAGTGTAACCCGTATGTAGCAAACTGACGCGTCTCCAAGGCTCGTAGATCTTCCCAACTAAACTGGCTGTGTATGCACAATGTACACTGGGCTATACACAATGTACACTAGGCTATACACAATGTACACTAGGCTATACACAATGTACACTGGGCAATACACAATGTACAGAGGGCAATACACAATTTGCACAGATGCAGATATAATAAATAGCTCTACCACAACGCGTTTCGCACATGCATGTGCTTCATCAGGCCTTATGAAGCACGTGTGTGCGAAACGCGTTGTGGTTGAGCTATTTCTTGTATCTGCATCCGTGCAAAGTGTGTATTGCCCAGTGTACATGTGATACACAGCCAGTTTAGTTGGGAAGATCTACGAGCCTTGGAGACGCGTCAGTTTGCTACATACGGGTTACACTGTTGCACGTGAACCCGGAAGTGACACAGTAACGCGGAGACGCTGGTAGATCCCAGCTCGCGGGAACGATCTGTCTGAGTACGGCACTCTCTCCAGACTCTATACCCACTGGCGGGGCAGCATGGACACATGATTTTAAAGATACCCACTGGACTACTAACTTTTTACATGTAAGTTACTTCTTGCAATATTCTGTATTGTCCAATACGTACTTCTCCCTTTACCCCCTAGTCCCCCCGAGTCTGACCTGTGGCATGGTGCAGCGTCTCCTGCCATACTTCTGCTGCTTCTCCCCTGCAGCTCCTGTCAAATTAAGTTGCGTTGCCATCACAACGGGACGCTACGTGACATCAAGACATCACGTGGTGTCAAGTTGTCATGGCAACTTGACATCACGTAGCGTCCTGTTATGGCAACGTGGCGTTATTTTACGCTGCGCTGCCATTTTGACAGGAGCTGCAGGGGAGACACTCGCAAGTTGCAGGAGAATGCCGGGAACCGCTGCACCCCGCCCAGGTAAGGCTGAGTCCATGGTGACTGCAGCCGTGCGGAGGCGCGCTGAGGCTGAGGGAAAGCGGGTGCTTTCCCTGGCCTTAGTCCGGGGGCGTGTCGGGGGGGCGGGCCAGTGACGTCACGGAGCTGGTTCGCCCTCATTGGGCGAACCGCTCACGTGATCGGCCCTGCGCTCCCGTGAGTGCCCAAACTAAAAATTGTGTAAGACCTACGCTTCCGCACGCTTGCGGAAGCGTGCGCGAGCCTCTGCTAAAGCTGCTCTCATTGCGGCTGCAGGGGCTCACTGCAGAGCGTAAACGCGCCTCAGCACGGGTCAGTGCCTAAGCGCTGACCATGCCCGAGGCCTAAGGCTCACCAGCAGGCAAAATGCACTCACCGTGGGTGAGTGGACGGGCGCATTTGTCGAGCTATGTGTATATGTATGTTCTTTATGCTGGAGGTAGATATTTATATTTCCTGTTGTGAAATGTTTGAAGGTGTCTGACGGTCAGGAGGGCGCAAGCACCATGTCATTTGTAGATATGACTGAACGGCTTTCGCAGACGGAGCAGCTAGTGGTGCAGCTGAAGGAACTTATCCGAGAGAAGGGCAGTGAGCTCCGCAAGAAGGATCAGCTGCTAAAGGTATGGGAGTTATCCGAGTCCTGTCATCTGTCAACTCCTTGAGACAAAATAGTTTCTAAGACGGGGAGATGTATGTTTACGGTTTCCTTAGTGAGCCCCATGTTAATGGGAATATTTACATTGATGCTTATGAAGCCGCTGACTGGAAAGAACACGGTACCTAAATATGCGGCTGGACTGTACTGTATGTCAGCCAAGCTGCACTGATGCGGTGGATGCGTGTAAAGGGAAGGACTCTTTTTATGTGTTTCTGGGATGTAATTGAGAAAAGGTATCTGTATTACCCTTTGGCTCCCGCCCCCCCACCCCAGCTTGAATATATTCTTCCCGTGAACCTGTAATTAATAAATCTTATTGCCTACTCGTTAGAATATTGCTCACAAAGCTGTGTGTCCGATCCCAGGCCGTATAGTGTCCTGAGTTCATGGGCACATATGCTTAATATGGCCCCTCCCTGTGTGCAGGCAGCATGGGGGTTATAGCCGTCACTCACTGCGGGAGCTTCCAAATGATGCAAAGCATTGTGGGGAGCGACTTTGTAATTGACGGCTATACCAACCACGCTAAGGTTCAGTTTGGGGCCATGCTGAGTGCGCAGTCCCCACACAGGGTCCCTCACAGGCCAGTACTGACTTTTTGGGGTGAACCCCTTGGAAACACATCACGAACCCCCCTGTTTGGAATCGCTGATCTGTAATGATGTCGTTGGGAAATGTGTGTATTTACATATGGGAGAGAGCATATTGTTTTTAACAGCACATGCACATTACACAGATAACTCCTACATTCTTTACTGAGGACAATATGCCTGTTATCCTTTATGAATTTAGGAAGAAAAGGAATCTTCTGAATCCAAGGTTTCCAAAGCAAAACTGCAGAATAAAGCTAAGATTGCGTCCCTTTCATCCCAGCTGGAAGACCTGAAGAAGCAGCTGGTATCATCCAGCGCACCGCTTAAGAAATCCGAGCATAGAAAGGTGTGTGTGTGTGTGTGTGTGTGTGTGGTGTGGTGTGTTGTGATGTGTTGTGTGGGTGTGTGTGTGGTGTGTGTGTGTGTGTGTGTGTGTGTGTGTGTGTGTGTGTGTTTTTGTGTGTGTGTCTTTTCACTAAGGAACTTGTGCACTCACAATTTCTTGGTGAAGAAATAGTATTCAGGACTGTTTACATTACCACTTGTGGCTCCTTTATAGATTTTGTGATTTGATATAATACTGAAATCACTTTTTGCGTTATTTTAAAAAACTGAAATTATATCTATATTAGTACAACCCAACATACGGAAAAATAATTAGCAGATGCGTAGAATTGTTACAGTGGCGCACTGCTTGTTACATTAAGAATGAGTATAACTTGGATCCAATAGATTTCCGCAGTGGATGAAGTGAGTCTACTATTAACATGGGTTCCAGGAGTATTATAGTGATATGATTATAGAGAGAGATTGTGTGGCTGTTGGTCTCACAACATCTGCGTTAATGTTTGTCTGTTTGTTTTGGGGTGGTTTCTTTTTAGAGTTGTGGAGTGGCGACCATAGATAATGCCTCAGCAAATCGGGGCAAAACATTGTTTTGAGAAGAAGAGTAGAAGATTATACTCAGATATCGCTTAAAAATGAAGAATTCCAAAGACAGGTAATTGCAGTTTCTGAAAGTCTGATACATTGTGTTCCAGTAAGGGTTGGGCAATAATCCTCATTACCCACGTATTATTAATAATTGTTATCACAATATTTATTTGTGATAAATATCTTTTAATGGCAGCATAGAAAAAAGAACACTTAAACAGGAGCAACATCAATAACTTAATTTGAAAGTGTTTTCCTAATGTTACATTAGTGGATGTGTGTAGGTTTAGCATTTATTGCAAATGTAAACGTGTTTTTAAAATAAAAAAAACATTTTTCCCTCTATCTCTGGGCCCTCCGAGATGAGGGAAGGAATTGGGTAAACGCAGGTATTCTGGAACCAGGTGTAACGCTTACGCTCACCACAAACAGGGCGGTACCAGGTACGGAGGTGGGAAAGTATTAAACTGGCGCACCCACAGCAGCGGAGGCGCGCCTGGAGGGTGATCGTCAAGATCGCCGGGTCTGGATTGGAGAGAGTGGGTTAGTCTCGGATACTTTCCGAGGTCGTAGTTAGGTGCCAGATAGAGTAGTCAGTGTCCGATTGCCGTGGTCAGGGTGGTTAGCCATTAGAAGGGTAGTTAGTCCGGATGCCATGGTCAGGGATTGAAGTGCGGATGTCAAGGCAAGCCGGGGGTCGTTAATCCAAGAGAGTCCTAAAGTCAGCCGGGTCGGTACACAGGAGAAACAAACGGCAAAG
This sequence comes from Ascaphus truei, assembly GCA_036426205.1. Lineage (NCBI taxonomy): Eukaryota > Metazoa > Chordata > Amphibia > Anura > Ascaphidae > Ascaphus > Ascaphus truei. The sequence goes on from CM071579.1 coordinate 24,002,866, forward strand.
GTTAAAGCGCAGGGCAGGGACATGGAAACACAAGCCTACCTGAACTATGCTCAGCAAGGAATGAGTGAGACAGTCTGGATTAAATAGCAGTGAAGCACGAATGGAGTGAGGGGAGAGCGGAGGTGCTGCATCCGCGGTAAGCAGAGATTGGCTGCAAGGTGCAGGAGACAGGTGGGAGAGATAGGAGACTTGCCTCGCAGCTGGAAGCGGTGCACGACGTCACGTTATGCGTGACGGACGCGCGCCGGACGGAGCCAGCTCCTTGGTGGAGTAGAAAGTCCTCTGGTGTGCTGTGTGCATTCTCTAAAGCGGCGCTGATGTGAGGAGCAGTAGTTAAGGGAGTGAGACGCCGCAGGGACGTGTTCCCCAGATTTCCTTACATCAGGGTCACATGTAGGATATGAAAGTCAGATTGTTTGTTTACCCGTCCCCTTTGAAAGCACTCAAAGTCCTTCTATTTTCTTCAACTTTATTGGGGGATTTACAGAAATAAAAGGTACTTGTTAATATGTTATTGCAGAATTCTCTTGCGGGAGAAAGACCTATGGCTGGAAGGTGTTCTGCTGTGTGAGAGAGTGCTTCTCTGAGATGAAGTGCTTATGGGGGGAAGGTCAAAAGGATTGCCTTGCAGAGGGAGTGAATTGGGAAAGGTGTACTCACAAGGCTGCTGGTAAGGAAAGGAAGTACAATTTTCCTGTCAGACAGGAAAAGTCTGAGGACCAGCAATCTAACTACCAGAAAGACAGGGGAGTAGGACTGAACCAACCTCCGCTAGGAGGATTGGGGAGGTGCCAGGGCAACCAGCTAATGGCTGTGTGAGAGGGGATATGTAACAATATGTTGCAGTTACCAGGCCCTGGCTGTTCAGAGCAGGGAAGCATGTCAACTGATCTAGGAGTAGTCTGTCAAGGGGGCAGCAGAATATACAATCCTGTGCAGCAGGACAGCAGGCAAAGCAATCTCTGCCTCTATTAATGATCAGTGTCTACTAATCTCCGAAAGAGGAGACACGGGATGAAAGGGTCGCTATCGTGGTAAACCGACGGCTCTGTCCAGGGCTGCATACAGACTCCCCCCCCCCCCCCCCCCCCCCCACTGTCGATTGGCCTTGTAAGCCCATCCTTTCACACCTACTCGGGAGCCACATCCTCTATCCCCCCCCCCCCCACCCGTCACATCCCCTCGTGTGCCCCTTCCTCTCCCGTGTATCTCTTCCCCCCCCTCTCTCTCACCGCTCCCCACCTCCCTCTTCCACTCCCCTTTCTCCTCACACTCTCCCTCCACTATTACTTAATTACCCCCTCAACCACACACACGCACTTCCCCCTCCATCCACAATACCACACACACACACACTTCCCCCTCCATCCACAATACCACACACACACTTCCCCCTCCATCTACAATACCACACACACACACACACACACACACACCCCCACACACACCACAACCCACACACACACACACACACAACACAACACACACACACACACACACACACACACACACACACTTCCCCTTCCCCTTCCATCCACAAAACCACACACAAAAAATAGAATACCCCACACACAAAATAGAATACCTCACCCCCCCTCCACACAAAATACAATACCCCCCCACACCACCAAATACCATACCCATCACCACACAACACACAAAATACAATACCCCTCCCCCCTATCCCCCACCACAAACAAAATCCATACACCCCCCTCCCACACAATACCACTGCCCAGTTGTCACCAGCTGCTGATGGGCCTCTCTCACACTTCTGGCTGCCTCCTCTGTGAGACCAGGTTTCTCTCTTGTTTGCTGAAAGGTGGACCTGCCCGGAAGTTGCTTTCGGCGGGAGAGAGGCCCGGCCTGCAGAGATGGGCCCGCAGCAGTTGAGGAAAGCGGGTGTCCGACAACCAGGTTCTTGGCAGCTGGATGCAGAAGTTGCGCTGGGTCCAACTTCTAGCGGGGGTTGGCCAGGCTCACCGCTGCCTAATGGGCTTTTGGCCCAGGACACTTGTCCCGGCTTCCCCCCCCATGGTGTCTATAACTCTGTCTTCCGTAAAGCTGCTGCATCTTAAACTGCACATCACCAGCTGGCTGTAAAACCTCAATGGCTGATGGCAACACTGCGATCATAACGAATGTCTATGTAGCCTTGTATTAGGGGAACTAAATGACTGGCTGTTGCAATGTGATGCATTGAGTTTTCACTCTACCGTTGTTGCTGCAATAAGAACTTGGGATGGATTTTATCTGGTGCAATGATTCCCCTGCCCCCTTCTTCTAGACTTATTGTTGAAATGTAAGACTAACTGTGGCCAATGTTAAGTGTGACTCCAATATCTTCAGTAACGGCCACAATTGTATCCCTAAAGTGGTGTTCCGGTACTACTGAATAATGAGCCTTCATACCCTGGTGAATGTTACAAAGTACACACTGGTTCTTAGGTGTCAGAGCTGGAGTCTCGGCGCCTGTGCGTCTCCGAGATGGACGTCATGCTCGCTGCAAAGGAAAAGAAACTAGCTGAAAAAGAGGCTTACATCATCGAATTGCAAATATCGGCCGGAACAAACCGCCCTACAGACGTGGCTGTTTCTGAAGAGAGCATTAAGGTATGCGAAGTGTTAACGTGCAATGCACATCTTTTGTTAACATGTATAAATGGTAAAATGTTAAAGGAGCAAACCATACCTTTTTTCCCCTCCCCATTTTGTTAATACAGGTTTGGAGCAGGGGGTCTCCAGAGCTGAACTCCATTCATGTTAACCCAGGGGTCCCCCTGCTTCCAGAGAGACTTGCCTCTGAGTGGGGTGCTGGTATCTCTCTGCAGTTTAAAGCTCCTGCATCACATGGGACAATAGGAAGCCGCAGCTGGTGATGTCACGGCTTCCTATTGGCCCGCAGGTCCCGGGAGCTTTGAAAAGCAGCCATAATGTGAACCCTGGAGCGACTTCCGGTACCCCCCTATGTATGTCCGGAAGCCGGGGGTCCCCGGAGCTGGAAGTAATGGCGTTCAGTTCCGGAGACCGCCTGCTTCAATCCTGTATTAAAAAATTGAAGGAAAATAAAAACCGGCTTGGATTGCCTCTTTAATATAATATTTAATAGGGCATTTAGAACGGAGCCTTGCGATTCTTGGTGAAGTTAGTAGTTTATGGCCTGTTGTGGAGCAGGTGCCAGGGAGTTTTACATGTATATTCAGCATGTAACCAGTTAAAATAAGTAATTTAGTATTACGTTAGAAATTATATTGGAAAATGATTACCTGACTCTGGGAAGACAGCCAGGTGTATACATGTTTTAAACCATGTATGTTGATTGTCTGCTCAGTTGAATATTATGTGATCAACAGTTTGGATTCAAAGGTTAGTTAAATAGTAGTAAGACCATACAATAGAGATGGGTCTTTAAAGATTAGGAACATAGTATTAACTATAGTTACTTAGTGACAGAACAAAGAAGGGTCTTCTAAATCAGTACATATTGCTAAATGAAGGAACATTGGTTTAAACATTGATGATTGACTGAAAAATTTTGGGCTGACACAGAAAAACAGGCGATTGCTATGTTTAGATTGGCTAAGAGAAATGTATAAAGAGTGTATCTGGATTTATAGAATTCCGAATCATTTAACACCCAAGCTAAGAACAAGCAAGCTAACAATTCTCCCCTCTATAACTACATTCTATACGCCTGAATGATGTAAACAACTGAACTGAAATGCGGCCGTGAAAGATGTGTTCTATTGTCTCTGATTAAATTGAGGACAGAACCGGGCCGGGGACTATTTGATATATATTGAAAGGTGGGACATTTATTTGCACCCATCTAATGAGCAAATCTTCACTCTGCTTTTGCTATGTGCTAAAATATGTTCTATATAACGAAAGCTCATGATTATCCATTAAAAGATAGCCAACACTTAATCAAATCTCATGGGCTGCTACTTATTGGTTCAACTTCTGAGGGCCAATTAAATGCAAATGTTTGTGCTTGTCTCCTGGATTACAGCAGCATTAGCTGTTTTTAGGGTTCCAAGAGCATAGAGTTATGATGAATCGTAAAGCCTGAAGTGTTTTCAAATGTTTCTGTGCATGTAAGTTAATTGGAACATTCTTGTGCCCCAATTACACAGAACCAGGTAACCCAGAAAGAATCCTCACATCAGGACCTGCAGATTCTGATCCAGAACCTCACTAGGAAGGTGGGAGAAAGTGAAGAGAGATGCAGTCTTCTTCAGGAACAGGCCGAGAGCTTAAAAAGCCTCCTTAACAAGGAGAAAAATCACTTCCAAGATAGGGAGACGATGTACATAGAAAACGTGAGTAAGCAGTTCCAGGAACGGGATGTTACAGTAGGTTCAAGTGTCTCACTTCAGCAGGGTTCGTTGGACTGGCACTTTGGTTCTCCTTAATTAACTGATCTGACAATTTACCCGCTTGGATATGGAATAGAGTTACGTGATTGTTCTGCATTGAGGTTATTTTAAGCAGGCATGTGCCACCCAAACGCTCCTATTTATTTAAAGGTCATTGCCAGTATTTACAGAAGGCTTTACATCTTATCGCATGAAAAGCTAGAATATGACAATCAATGGTTCTTATTTAAGGTTCTAGTCATTGTCTTAAAACAGGAGCTGTTGTGCTGCTGGCAATCTAGATTCACCTGGGTTCCAGGAAGCCAATAGATAATTGAACCAAACCGATTGGGAACACTGTATTCTGCAAGTTTTATAATCTTACTTTGCCATGAATGTACACACACACTGCACACAAGAACATTGAAAGGGATATGAGTTTTAAACCCTTTTCTTCAGATACGGGTGTTCCAAAACATTATCCATGATAAGGAAAAAGAGCTGACAGAACAAGGGCAGAAGCATGAGCAGGAACTCTTCAAATTGGCAGCAAAATCTGATGCCAGCGCTGATCTCCACCAGGTACGGACTTTACAGACCAGCCCAGCACAAGGAACCGAATCACTTCATCAGAGAAGGGAGTACTCTGCTAGGGAATGTATGATGCTTGTATCCACTTTATAATGCACTGCGAGCATGGGCAGGAAACTAACAAGTTCAGCTGATCACGGGAAAGTGCGTGCAATATTGATCTTCTTAAGACCGCAGTGGCTGGTTGTTTTTATTATTATTTGGTAGTAATCGGAGGTGCATTGAGTAACTCCGTGTCCTTGATGTGTGTATTCCGGGAGGATAAAAGGGTTCTCCTAGCAAAGTGATGTTGCAGCCTAGCTAAGGAGATATGACTTTTCTGACGTTGCACATGTCTGTTCGTACAGTTGCTCAAGGCCTTGAAACAGAAACTGCATGAGGAAGAAGAGGTGCTGTTAGGAAAGAACCAAGTGATCGATGTATTACAGAAGGAATTGGATAACAAGGATCAGCAGTGTAATGTAAGAACTCATTTATGCCATTGCTTTAGCGTATTGAACACATTTTGTTAATTTATTTTTGTAAACAATTTGTTGGCGCGGCCAATCTGGTAGTGAAGATATAGTCGGTACACGTGAAATTCTCTCATACCTTGAAAGGAATCTCAAATTCAAAATTATGGTTTTGCCATAAATGTCCCTACGTGCAGTGATCATTCACATATATTGCTGTAACCCAGTGATTCTCATCAGGGAGTTCGCAAACCTCTAGGGTTTGACGTGGGGTCTTCCAGCAGTTTGCCAAGAAAAAAATGTAAAGGTTTGCAGGCAGTATAGCGGGGTCCTGAGCCCGTGTGGGGACTGCGCACTTGGTAAGGTCCCAAACTGCACCTTAGCGTGGGGGATGTGGCTGCCACTTACAGCAGGTGCTTCCAAAGTCTCTCCCCACAATCCTTTGCTTCCATGCACCTTGAAACTGGGTTCAAAAACATGTACAAATCGAAAATACAAAATATATATTAAAAACAATAAAGACATTTAACAAGACTTTTATATATACAGATTCATACAGTTTCTCTGACATTATATGAATTATGGATGATAATAAGAATCTGTATATATAAAAGTATATTACATTTGTTGTTCCTCAGCCTTGGGGACATTAAGGACAAGACATACCAACAAGTCTTGTTAAATGTCTTTATTGTTTTTAATATATATTTTGTATTTTCGATTTGTACATGTTTTTGAACTAAGTTTCAAGGTGCATATTGTATCATGTTAGCAGTAATTTTGTTCGTTTTTTAACAGAGTGTTATATGTACCACATTGTATGTTTTTGTTTTATATGGGATCAGTATGGATAAAGCCCATCACCTATGACAGGTAGACTTGATAATTAGATCTTGTTTTCACATCCCTGTCATATACAAAATTGTAGTTGTCCTTGGTTAATCCTAGCCTGTATGTTCCGTGATTGCCTCTAGTGTGGGCGCGGGGGACCCGTTTTGATTGGTGCATTGTCGGCCGTGCACCACTTTCATTGGTGGGCCAGCGACATGCACCGGCCTATGGGAGACCCGCGATGACGTCACTACTGGCAGGAGCGGAGACACTGACTAGAGGAGTCTTGTCAGCCTCACGCTCCGATGTGAGCATGCGCGGACAGGCACAGGGGGCGGTACTTACCCACAATCCTTTGGCTTGGTGGTGCGGCGCCTCAGGTGACGTCACGCGCATGCGCACTGGGTGGCGGCGGCGATTTCGCACAGATTTTCTAAATTTACCAATTATCAATCAGGTATATAAGGGGCCTTATCCTAACACATCCCATACTCCTTGATAAAGGACCCCCAGGTCCGAAACACGTAGGAGGCTCCTGTTTTTGTCCCCCAAGGGGGTTACCTGTCTTCCTGCATGCACGAATAAAGAATAGCAGTTTTATCCTACACCTGGCTCTCTGGCTGTGCGCCATTCGTCTTTTTCTTCTGGACACACTGAAGGGCAGTTTGGGGCCTTTTTAAGCGCATGTACCCCCCATGAGCTCATGACACTACACTGCTTGGGATCGCTCACACAGGTATATGAGCAGTGGTTGACAAATCACCCAAAAATCTACTCGCCGATCCAAAAAATCTACTCGCCACCTAGTCCCGCCCCCAACCCCGCCATGCTTGGGCGGCCATGAGGAGGTCGCCACAGGGTCAAATCCAGTCGCCACGGGCCTGTAGGTGAATGGATTTGTCGAACACTATATGAGCAATAAGATTTTGTTCCGCAAACCCTTAATTAATAAATATTTTCAAACAGGGTGCACAATGTAAAAAAGGCTGCAACTGCAGCTGTAACCAATATTACTTTTGTAAAAATTAATTATTTTTTTGTTGTTGCAGGAAATGAATGAAAAGTGCAAACGCCTTCAATCTGAAAAAGAGAATGTACAGTCTAAGCTCGATGCTGAGAAACACGTAATGAGAGCACAGCTCAGAGACATGATGGAGAAACATGAGGCCGAGCTTAATATGGTGCATGACAAACACACCACACAGATGCAGGAAATCCAAGAGAAGGAGCAGTCTGTGCTCCGGCTGCAGGAACAAGGCAAAGATCGGGGGAGCAGCAGGGTGGGATCCATGGAAGATACAGAGGCTGCAGTCACCGAGCGACAGAGAAAACTACAAGGTAACTCAAACACTGGTTGTTATGTAGCCAGAGGTCGTGTTAATGCTTGATTTAAGCATCCTCAATGCCTATAAAATCTCTGGGACATCTCCTGCATTAAAGCAACCCTCCCCAAAAATCAACAGGAAGCTGCAACCGATAACGTTCCGGCTTCCTATTGCCAAGCAGGTCTTGCGAGTCCCCGGTGCCCCTTGCACCCTCTTTGGTGCAACTAAAATGGTCAAAGCACAGCTGTGAGTAATGTACATGTCCACACTAATATATCATTCGGTCCCCTGCGAGTCTGCCCTCTTCGTGACCTGCTCACTGTCTGTCTGCCGCTTCCTCTGCTGCTCTGCGTAGATCACAAGCTTGGTCACAAGTTGCTCTGTGAAAGGAGAAAAATGTGCTAAAAAAAAACGACCTCCGTGCATCCATTAAATAAGAAACTGTTTCACTGCCACAGGAAAGTGTTTACTTGCTACTAGAAGGAACAAATATGTTCTGGCAGAGAAAAAATATAGGAATATATACCCCATGAATTCGTCATATTGTGTGTCTATATGTATACATAAATACATACATGGCTCGACAAATGCACACGCCTGGGGTGAGTGCATTTTGCCCGCTGGCGGCGTGCGGCGTCTCCCGGCATTCTCCTGCTTCTCCCCTGCAGCTTTCGACTGTCTCCCCTGCAGCTCCTGTGAAAATGGCTGCGCAGTATCAAATGGACAGTGCAATGACAACTTGGCACCGCTTGACGTCACGTAGCGTCTCGTTATGGCAACGCCGCATCATTCGGCGGCCGCGCAGCCGTTTTCACAGAAGCTGCAGGGGAGAAGCAGGAAAATGGCGGGAGACGCCGCACCCTGCCGCAGGTAAGACTTATGAAGGGGGGTGAGTTTTTTTTTGGGGGGGTTAGTGGGGGTAGTGGGCTAGGTAGTGAATTTGGTATGTGACAATTTTTTTTTTTTTTTAAGATTGTGTCGGAGCTGTGTGTCGTGGTGTGTGTGTGTGTGTGGTGTGTGTGTGTAGTGGTGTGTGTTGTTAGTGTTGTTGTGTTGTGTGTGTGTGTGTTGTGGGTGTGTGTGTGGTGGGTGTGTGTGGTGTGTGTGTGTGTGGCTTGTTGGTGTGACGGTTTGTGTTTGAGAAAGCCTTTTTTTCTCGGATATAATAAATCCAGTAATAATGTTCCCAGGTTCAAATCGGCTTCTTCAATCGATCTCTAAAACTAGTCCCTCTAAATAAAAATATTAAGTTGTAATTAAGACTATTTTAAGTCCAAAATACTTTCTTTGTTTCTAACTATTCCTTCATAAAACTTTGGAAATTAACAACAAATTACCGATTTTGGCTTCCACTACAAAGAACTGCCTTTTTTGCACATCTCTCTCTATACCATTCTTGTTAAACAGATTACGCTCCACTTTTTTTTTTGTTACACTGAAGAAAAAAACTTGTGAGTATTTTTGTTTAGACTCAATTTTAAAGAAACCTTTGATTCCATGCAAGCAATCAGTAAAAATATGTTTCACCTTCCTCTGCATAAGGCAATGACATTAGATGCCTAATAATGAACGATCATCTTTTTACTGAGTGTCATTAATATAAAAATATCTTCAAATCATTAAAAAAAAAATTTTCCGTAAAAAAAAAAAAACTGTTGGTAATTTTTAAACTTCTACCGTGAGTCGTATCTTTATTATCAGATCAATAATTTATAATAAATGAAACAAAAAACAAAAAAAACTCTTGGCATAACATCTGGAATATTGTCAATTGTCATGTAAAAAAAATGAACTCCATCCAAAATACAAAGAAAAAAGTTTACTTAACTATTTTAAAAAAAAACTTGTATTCCAAATATATAGTTAAATTGATGAATTCTCTATAGCAGCAACATTAAAAATTTATTAAAAACTTTTATTTTAGTCAATATATTCTACTTTTTGTTCATTATTGTCTCAAAAAACGAGGTGGGTACCAAAAATTCAACTTGGAGTTCTCTGGGAAAAATATTCCTAGTGAGCTTACAGCTACAATATTAAATAGAAATACATCTATATTGGGAAACGTTACAGGCAACCCCGCATAACGTTTAAACGGAAAACATGGGAAGGGCATTGTAGTAAAGGAAAATGTACTTAAAGGAAGACAATCCATTTTCCCAACGTATGATGCATGTCCTTACGTAAATAGTCAATACGTGGACATTACCTGATGTAAATAAGCATTTGAACAGGTCTAGGTCTACCCCTCTTGCGCACCAGCTCTTCGGTACAGGTAGGGAAGACGGTTATGGCGTCAGGACGTGCGGGTGGTGACAGGGACGATGCGAGATCTGCGTTGCCTATTGGGAAATATGTCCTTACCGCGAGTGTGGGTACTTAAAGTGAGGCCTTTTATTACAGCGGGGCATGCCTGTATTGCTTGAGTCTTTGCAATATTCAATACCTCTAATAGGTATGTAATCCACTGTTGGTCCCAGGGAACACATATACAGTCTTTGCACAACTGTCAATGTAAAAATGTCTCTTTTAAATCCACAATGCAATGGGTCTAAAAGAAGAATACGGAGGGGTATTCTTCTTAACCCTATTATTAATTGAAAATTATATGTTAGTGACATATAAAAACTTCACTCCACAACATATAATAATTACTCTAAACTATTACCATAATTTTAAAAAACAAACACACATGGATAGGAGTCCTTTATTTATTTTTTCTTAACTTGAAACACAGCATTATTTTTAACAACAGAATGATAAACATCTAATTTTTAGCCACATATTACATGATTTAAAAAATTTATACCTTGTCAGTACCAAAATCTTCACTCTAAACAATAGTAGTTCTTACATTCTGGGAGAAGCAAAAAAAATTTATTCTTTTCGTGCATTAAAAAAAACTAATTTAATAAGAATTTCCTTTTCATTCTTATAACTAACCTGAACTTTAATAATTATGATTCATTTATTTAAAACCAATGAAAACAAATTGAAGAAATCCTCGAAAATTTCTTCCTCGGTAATCGTAATCTATACTACAGACATGCCACTCTTCTGCGTAAGTTTCAGTAAGAAAGGATGGGGGCTGGGCGCAGTGAGTTGCAAAGCTTTTAAGAGTCAGGAGCGGAATTGATTTTTCCGTCAGTATCAATCCCCGAAAACCATGATTTTCTCTTGTTTACAATCTCTAAATTTTGCATAATCTATTTCTGCTTCTATTCCACCAAAGTATACAATTTAAAATGTGGGTACGGATACAGTGGTAGGATTTGTGCACTACTGATTTTGTTTTCAACTCTTAACACTGCACATTGCTTACAATTTAAGGCAATTCAATTAACCAGTATTCTTCCTCATGAGCAAAAAAATTTTGTTCAGAACTCAGACTGTCTGGTACTTAAACATGTAAAAACTTCCTTCTTTACTGCTTCATTCCTCATTAGTTATTTATAAACATTATATACCCAGGAGTTACATGCTCTCTTCAAATCCGCATTCTTTTCTTCAGTCAGGCTTTCAAGCAGGGATACAGTATACGTATAAGTCAGCTACAGTTGTAAACGATTGAAGGTGGATAAGATGCTTATATTCGATCAAAACGATTTAGAAGGTAGTAACAGTATGCTATACCATTGGCTCTTCTTAAAGCTCACCACAAAAGATATATAAAATCACTCATCTTGGCTACGTAACCAGACTAAATGACGTACTTGTTTCTCATGAAGCTTTAAAACCACACAACAATGAATCTGTATTAAGATATAAAGAAAACAGACCAAGGCCCGAACAGGTCACCTGTCCGAAATCATTAGGCAAGTCTTATCCCCAACTATACAATCCTGTCACCTGTTTAAGCACCCCTGATACTAATCATTTATACCATTTGTTTCAAGCTGCCCATAAGAACCACTTATTAGGAAAACATAACACTCCTTCTTGGAAAAAATACTCCAACATTTTACTTCAAGGGGAGAAAAATATCTAGCACAACCTCTGTAACAGAGGGTAAGTGATGCAGTCTATAGAACACGTTGGAGTGCTCTATGGACGGGCGCTACAATTTAGCTGTACTGCGTGAAATATGTAGGTTCTAACAACAGTTGTTATAGTTGTGTTGTACAAGTGATGTTCTTTGATAACACAAGATTCTAAATATAGAGTAGGCACTTGCACTTCTGTTTGGTTCTTAATAGCAGGAGAATGCTAAAATTGACAAACTAAAGCATAAGTGCGGAAAATAAGTACACAATCATAAAAACTACAGCTCAACCCGTTATAACGTGATCCGTTGCAACGCGATCCGCTTATAACGCGATTGTAAGCGTGGCTCCCAATTTTCATAATTATGAATACTTTACAACACGATTATTGGTGTCTTAACAACTGTACATTATTTCGAACCATGATCGCATATAACGCAATGTGATTCTTTGGACCGCAAACGCAGCGTTATAAGGGGGTTGAGCTGTATTAGGAAACTTAATAGGACTGACCAATGTAAATATTTTAAAGATAGGTGCGAAACCCCTAGAGATGGGGAGTGGGCCGCCCTCTCGTTTGTTTCTTTCAAACTTAAGGATTTTATACTGGACTTTGAAATGCGCGTTCTGGAGGGTTCTGATTTCTCACACCCGGTTTTGCTCATCTCTAGTGGAGACAAATTGAGATCATGCATAAAATGTAATAACCAGTATACTTGAGCATTGTAAACCATGCTGTAGTAAATGTGGGATTTTTAATAGAGTTGGTCTTCATGTGCTGAGAAGTAAGAGCACTGGTCCCTCGTCGGTGAATGTGATATGAATTGTGTTTACAAATAGTTAAGAACATTAAGCTTGCTGTTCACAAAGGAGATGAATAGAGATAATTGAACACCCTGTTTGTTTCAGCCTATCTCTAGGAGAGTTGTGTTGGAACCAAAGGAAAGTGTTAGTAATCATGAGCCTAGAGCTTTGATTGTATAAATCGCTCCAGAAATGGCACAAGCTGGTTTCATGGCCAGTGCCAGTCTTCTAATAGATCACACACTTTCTAATCGCCTGAGCAAGGCTCTTATACATCCGGATCAACCACTATTTCAGACTTGGGTAGGAAGTGTTGTGGTGCAAGAAAGTAGTCATTTACAGGAGTGCAGAGTATTTCCGATTACATGACAAAGTTACACATCAAGTGCATTTGCAGTTGATGTTCTTTTATTTTGTTTTCAGATGAAGTGAAGTTGAAAACAGAAGAGGCAAGTAATCGGAAGCTAATTCTTTAAAATGAAGGCAGGTCAAAGTCCAAAATCAGACAGTGGAAGAAGAACTAAAACTGTACAAGTACTTTTAATTGACCTATCAATGTAGTTCTCTTTTTTACGTAATTCTGTCAGGGATTTTTAAAGAGTTGAAATCTGCTATCGCTGAATGATATTAATTAACTGTAATGGTTCTGACTTTTTGTACTTTAGTGTCCTCAAGTTAGTGAAGACTATCTTCCTTTTTACTGTCCGTGTGCACGCCCTTTCTAACGTTTTTTAACCTTACAATAACTTCGAATGTTCCCGGTTGGTTTGTTCTTTCTGTTTTGTAGTCTGAAGCCAAAAACCGCGAATCTCGGTGCTGAAGAGTCAAAATATTGAGCTAGAAAATGACAGGAAGCGCTAAAGACAAACTAGAATCATTACCAGAAACTGCAGTCTCTAAATGGTAATACTTACCAAAGAGAAACCAGTTTGGGGGAAAGTGTTTTTTTATGATGCGTAGTCTACGCCATGGGTGGCCAACTCCAGTCCTCAAGGGCCACCAACAGGTAGGTTTCTGGATATCACTGCTTCAGCACAAGAGTAGTGGTGAAGCAGGGATATCCTGAAAACTGACCTGTTGGTGGCCTTTTCAGGATATCTGCTTCAGCCACTGAGCTCTTGTGCGAAGCAGTGATATCCGGAGGACAACATGACCTGTTGGTGGCCCTTGAGGACTGGAGCCTCTAAGCCATGGCTTAGAGGCTGAATCTTACCAATAGAAATTGAGAGAACAGCTGACTATTATTTTTCTCGGCTTTATAGCCCAAATTGTTCTTGTGCGGGGTGGGCGCTGATCAGGAGGTATTACCACTTTTGTAAGTCCCAGTTTCTTCCTTTTTAATGACTTTTTGTTTGTTTTCTGTTTTCAAAGAGCAACTTGTGACCAAGCTTGTGATCTACGAAGAGCAGCAGAGGAAGCTGCAGGCCGACCTCGAGCAGGTCACAAAGAGGGCCGACTCGCAGGTGTGACCTAATGAGATATTGGCGTGGACATGTGCATTACTTGCAGCTGTGCTTTGATCAGTTCTCTTTAGCATGCAGGGAACACATCCTGCTTATCTTTTATGATAAGGCTTCACCGTTTCAAACAGGCCCTAGCTAATAAAAAGCCCTGGCTCCGTTTTTTGTTTCTTTTTAACTTGTGAACTAGCTGGATGTGAATATAAATGTGCTCGTGTGTTTTTCTTCTTTACTGGCAATTGTGCTGTAAGTGGTCTGTGCTTCAACTGTGTATTGTGCTCCAGAACTGGTGTTTATTGTCCTGTTTCAGACCAGTGAGTCGGGCAGTGCGGATGAGCTGCAAAACCAGCTGCTGGAATGGAATGAGCTGATCCCAGAGACAGAAGACACGCATGGTCAGAGCCGAGAAGACAAGTCTGTTCTAGCACTGAGAATGGCACAGATCGAAGAGGAGCGAGAAGGTGAATTCACTTTGTGTCTGATTCAGTGTGCTGAGCGGTCTCTCCATGTGGCAGTTTTACATTGGTCGATACCTCACTTTTAAAGTGCATGTCGCCATAGCTGCAGCTTTTGCATTTGACATCTTCCATGGGGAAAATGCCAAATTCTTGCCATATTTTGCCCTTTCAGAGTTCCCTAATTTTAGTTGGACACCTTATTTATCATGTGCGTTATAGTATGCAAAATCATACACATCTAAATCATACATCCTTGGTGGTTGGGTCTTTGGTACTTTGCCCTAAAAATCTAATTCATATTTTTAGTTTAGATCTTTTTGCACGTATATAGAAGAGCTACTTTTTCTCTTATATAATTATGAAAAATGTGCCGCTACCAATATTATTATTTAGTTAACCACTAACCATAAATGAAATAAAATACAACAAATTAGACAGTATGTACAAAGAGTATCCCATCTAGATGTTAATAGGTAAAACTAAATGAGAATTTGTAAGAGTGCCTCTCGCCCTCGTGTTGAATGGCTTAATCAGATAGATATCAAATGAGTTGAAATCCTCTACTCACCAAGTAATGTGTAACTTGGATCAAGGAAACCCCACTTCCAAACAGCAGTTACTCAATCATTTGTGATATCCGGGTCCTACATTGTAGTTGAATTACTTTTGCCATTCGGCATCTTAATGTTCCCCAGCCATGTTATCTTGTCCACCGAAATGGCCGTGTTTAACCTCTTCCGTGCCCGAGAGGCCAGCAATGCTTTGCCAGGCATTTCATATCTCGGGAGGGGACTGACCCATCTGAGTGATTAATAAATAATATGAATAAATTTTGTCTGACTGGGAAATCACTGGGGGGGTTTCGACGAGGATACTTTTGATTTGGGAGTTTTAATTTTCACGAGAAAGGCAGGCCACGGAATCAGTACATTATAAGGGGAGGAGGCCCAGATGTTGGAGGTATCCAGTAGCTCCAGCTGCCTGGTCTCTCACCATATCTTTATGTAGCATTTTAAAGTTTAACAATTGGCGCTGTGTTCTGGTAGTATTTGAGTTTACCATTCCCGGGCTGAGCATGTGACTGTTTGTTTGTTTATTTTGTTTCATTTATTTTTTTTCTACCATTAAATCTGATGAGGAGCGCTCAGCCTTCCTCCCCTCCACTCTTCTACCCTACACTGCGGTTTGGTCAGCCACCAAGAACATAGTTTCCCATCAGTTTTGTGCATGCAGGTTCTTGCCATTTCAGCCAGTGATGTACTGCTGATGAGTTCCCCATAGAGCTTTATCTGGTGGCGGAAACAGCCAGCAGTAAATCACTCCGGCTGCTTCTTGTGTCCGATGTCTGTCTTGTTTTTCTTCTGTTGACACTGTAACAAATTCAATCTGTTTGATTTTTGCCTAAATCACTTTCTGGTGTAACTAACTCATCACTGTTTTTACTGTTTGGGTTGTTGTGTGTGAATTGTTACAGTGCGGGATTGTTAGAGTAGCACATTATACAAATTAACTATTTTGTTGCTATTTTATCATATCATAGCACTCACTTTCTGACCCTGCCATGCTGGTGTTGTATCGTATTGTATCACACAACTTGCACTCACTTACTGACCCTGTCTGGCTGGAGTTGTATCGTATTGTGTTGTCACACAACTTGCACTCACTTACTGACCCTGCCATGCTGGAGTTGTATTGTGTTGTCTCGCACAACTTGCACTGACCTTGCCTTGCTTGAGTTGTAACGTGCTGTATCACAGATCAAACTTTATTTGGTCCTTTGGAAAACAAATGAGCCTTGCACAGTGATTGAATTAAGGAACCACGTTTTAAATCATTTGAAAGCAAAAGTGACATCTTGCTTAGTAACTTTGAGTTCAGTTGCCAGTTTATGGCGGAAGTTATGTACTTCAGCCTGTGCAGTGCTAAATCCAGCGCTCCAGTCACAAAGCCTTTTCCTAAAGTCTGAGCACGTCCGATCTTTACCCAAGGACTTGTATTTCTGCCCACGGGAGGGAGAGTATTATGACTTTAGACTGTTTGGGCCTTCACGTTCCAACTACAAACTGGTTCGAGATGACAAAAGGCAAAATTGCACATACTCTTCAACTGAACTCCTCATGGAAGTTGGTGACACTTCTGTTTTCACCAAGGGCTTTTCTATTGTGCGCTTTGCATGACACATTGCTTACCAGATCAATTGAATGTTTTGTCAGATCACAAAACAGATGGGAACGTCTTATAATTGTGCAATTATCTTCAATGAAATGAAGCCGAATGTTAAGTTTGCCTATTACAAACTTAATTACAAATATGTTTGTCTTTAAGTAATCCATGTATTATTGTCACAAAAGAATCAAAGCGTTGGTGCCTAATAAGATGGGTTTGACGCCAGTGTGCAGTGTGTTTCATTCTTGTGACTTCCTCATATTAACGGTCATTTTAATCTGCGTGAAAATTAAAGCTACCCCCTGAAATGGTTTAATTTACATGCCAATGGGAGTACTCAGCTGATACTAAAACTACAGTCTCATCCAGTGTGTTCCGTAAAAATGTGTGCATCCTTTCATTTTGCATGTGTCAATGTTTTACTGTTTGGCGACCTAAAACAGCTGTATTTGCAGTTTCAAAATATTGACGTGATTTTGCTAAACAGCGATGTTTGAATACTTCTGTAAAATGGCTCGTGTCCGGGGAACTCACAAAATGAACTGCTGTGTGGCTTTGAGTGTGGGTTTGTGGGTACGTGGTCACTTTGTTATGGTCTCGTGTATGAACTGCTTTCCTGTGGCACAAAACTGATTGAGGATGACTGGTTCTTTCCTGGCTGCTCCGATCCAGCCATGGGCTCAGGGCAGCTGGAGATGGAGGAGGAACTGAGTGCAGCGCGAGGGATGGGCAAACTGCGGCATGCAAGAAGGAAAGGGAACAAGGGGACAGCCAAGCTGCAGGTCAGTATGCACTTACTGTATACCCAGTGCTGTATTATAGTCTGTGCGTTACCCCACAGGAAATATCAGCCTCCTCTCCACAAGCTTGGGACCACATGGGACTCGGAAGAAGGTTAAAAGTGCCTGTGCTCACAGCTGGGCAGAAATACACCACTAAGCAAGGAACAATGCATCCCAAACCAGAGAATTGAAGTTTCGGGCTGAACGCAGCAATAATCTGATGATTTTATTCGAGTAGTTGGTGCTTCCTCGATTGGTCGGGTTGGTTTCTGGGGAAATGTATTGAGTAGTTTCCGGCAGTCTGTGGTGGGAAAGTGTATAAAGAATAGTGAGAGCTGAAGCTGCAACTATACGTCTGTTATATGAAATAACCCTTTTAATTTTCTATTGGCAGTTTCCGTGTTTGTTTTAACAGAGGGCACTCTTCAGTATACTGCTCCTAATGTTTATATATACAGTTATCAGACCACGTCCAGTGAAAATTACATTTGTATGCATCTATTTTGTGTTTGAATTGCAAATCTCTTCCTGGACAGTTACATTAGCGGATGCAATGACAAGTTACTACACAGTATGGCATGCTAGGAAGCGTCTGCTTGAGTCAGGCTTGCTTTATTTTTTATATTTAAAGAAAAATGCAATTTGAATATATAAAAGAATTAAGAAATCCGACGTTCTTGCGGTTTGCCTGGACGCCTGTTCTCATTTGTTGGGGGTTTTTCTTCGTGACCTTGTTTTTACTTAATTTTAAGTTGCAGTATTATTTATCTACGTTTTACTTTTTAATATAGGAGGTCTATGATTACAACAGAAAAGTCTTTGACGATCAGAATATGACTTTGGACAGCATTGACTCTGCTGAGGGCGAGAACATGGGAGGTTGGTGGCCTGAATACAGTTCTCCTAGCTCAGGTGTGACACCAACTAGACAGTTTATGAGCCCCTGGCCTCTGGCATTGAAGGGGTTACAGCATGCACTGCATCACTTTTTCACCATTTTTTTTTTCAATCTAACCGCTCATTCCATGTTAGTTCTTAACATGTTGAAAATATTTAATTTTGTGCCTTTTTTTTTTTTTTTGGTTCATTTCTTGGTGTTTTTTCTTTAGTTTTGAAGCATGTGCAAGCTGGATGAACTGCCTAGTTTTGGCTCATGTTTATTGTGTGCGGCGTTCCGTGTGGGGCTGGCAATGCCTGTCCTGACTGTTGTAAACTTTCATGTATGGTAAGAAGTTTGAATTCCGTTGAGAGAACAAGAGAAACTTAGCTTGGTTTATGTGACTTCTTTTCCAACTTAGATGTCACTTCTATCTTCATAACAGGACCCTTACTTATGTCAATATTTTCCTTTTTTTTAATTTATTTTATAAAGTTTAGATGGAATATTTCATATGAAAACACATTGTGTGTATACATTACATAGAATAGATAAGATGGGTTTAATGGGGTAAGAAAAAAATGTGAAACGTTTCTTGACTTAAAAAGCTAAACATCACTGCATTTTGTTAGTTGCAACATTCAGATATTTATTCTCTCCCCCTCCCCCCCCCCCTTTTTTTTTTGTATTTACTTTCTGACCATGAGCCTCGCCTCCGAGTATCTGGCCAAACCGTTTCCATGTTTGTTTTCCTGTGCGTAGTGCGATCTGTGATGCTGACCGTGCCACAAACTGCTTCTGTGCATGAAACGCTGGTGCTGGTGATGTCCGTCTCTTGTGGCATTAACTTTGTTTCCTTAAATATTACAAAGACCGATTCCCAGCCCTTCACCTCTAACCACTATCGCCCAGTGACTGCAGTTCCACTGACATAACGTGCAACATTTATTCAAAGGAAAACTTTGAGGCTGGATTTGTGCTAAAAAACAAAACAAAAACCCCGAGTTATTTGCATCATTCTAAGTTTAAACTATATTATAGGGATTTCTAACCCACTCCGGTTATAATCCCCACTGCTTTCCTTTGAAAGTTCCTCTGGTAGTAAAGCATCTAAATGGTAATTGTCGTGTGTTGTCTAAGTTTTGGCAAAATTGATGCTTTTGTTTCTTGGTTTACTTTATCATTGGTAAGATGTATTGTGCACTCGATCTCTGCAGGTTTACGGACAGTGGTTGAAGAGCTGGAGTTAGAACGAAACCAGCTACAGGAGCAAATGATGACACTGGAGGAACGTTGCCAAGAGCTAGAGGACCGCTTACAATTACAAGCCAGAATCGAATCTCTGCAGGTACGTTTCCACTTATCTATTCTGTCCTTATTGGCAGCCAGGGAGAGGCATGAGACATCCTTGCACATTGCACCTTGCAACCTGTGTGTTGTGCGCTCAGGTGCAACACTGTAACTTTAACCTGTCTCACATACTTGGCTTATGGGAACCTGGCGGTCATATGATTCTTTATGTCGTGTAACGTACTGAAATAAAACGCCGTGCCTGGCAAAGTGACGTTTATAATACTTTGTGTTTTAACTGAGACTTTCTTTCTGAAAAGAATGATTCTGAAAATAAGTGAAGATTCTGCAGTGGGTTCATATTTAAGGTCTTGTAACAACCTTCTAACACAGGTAACATTTGATGTAGAGGAAGAAGGTCACCCATTGACATATATTCAGGTGTGTTCTGCCCTTTCCCACAATGCTTGTGTTTGTTGTGAAGGGATAGCACTGACCCGGTGTGCCACACACCGTCTCGCTGTTTCACGTTTATAACACTGTGTGCTGCTCTGGCGCGTTTTTTGATCGTGGTTGTTGTGCATATTAACCCTCCGACTACATTGCAATGTGAACCAAACATGTTTTTATGGTTATCTTCAAAACTAAAAATGGTCAACTGTGGTATAGGTCAGTGGTACACACTGATCCGCCGTGCAGCCTCTCCAATATGGAAGGAGAAATGTATAAATGTATAACGCAAATGAATGGTATTTTTATGTCTGATCAGTTCTAGGACTTTTACTAGCAATCTGTTTACAGCGGTTACCTGTTGGGTGCTTGTTAATAACAGTGTGAATGTATGTTGGGTTTACATCTTCTAAATGTGACTTTGGTGGGTGACTTACACTTGGAGCGTTTTAAAGGTGTTTGTGTTTTTTATTTATTTTTTAAAAGCAGTCTAATTTTATTTAAAGCAGCAGCTTCCTCAGATCACAGGATTTATTTAGCATTTTACTTGCTGAGAAATCTCTTCTTGCTCTTTCCAATGCGGTGGTGTTTCTTTTTATTATTATTTTTAACCCAATACTTTCTTCCAGAGTTAAAAGCATTTGAAATCGTAAGTGTCTGGAGATTAACATGGAGCTCTCCCCGGAGCCCTGTTCTGCCTAAACAATACCAGATGCTAGAAGTTCATGATCATGATTTTTAATCCTTAATTTTCCTTTTAAAACGAGCAGGGCCTGCTCAGGGTACAAGATAGCAACATTACATTATAACCACTCCTATAGGCTTCTGGGGTAGTTGCTGCTTTAAATGGTAATTTCAGAAGAGTACCCCCTCTTGTTTCCTTACATTGGCTCAGAGCGTTTGTAATCATTTCAGCGGTGCATGTATTCAGACACGATGTGCTGCTTCTTGTTGCAGAGTGAAACTGAGCGTCTGCAGGCGCAGCTCATGCAGCTCAGTCACCAGCACGATTGGGAGGCTGAAAAGCTCCAAGTTCTCGTCTCGACCTTGAATGAACAACTGAAAGGGTATCATTTCTCATCACTCCTAATTATTTGTAAAAGCAGCAAAACGTGAAATCTTATGCTTTAAAAAAAAAAACAAAATCTGTTCTGTAGTATTAGATAATAGTGACTCTTTTTATTTTTATTTTGTTGTTGTTTTTATTGAACTCCTAATGCCATTTTTAATCCGTTTTAAATCATCCTTTGATTTCTATAGCAGGGTTTATCTTACCTCCCCAGCAGTGCAAGATCTTTGCAACACTTTCCTGTTTAGGATAATTTGCTGCAAATGTTCCCAGCAGTTTGGGCTGCAAACTGTAACAATAGATAATGTTACAGTAGTAATATAAGGATACATTGTAGCTGCTGAGTTACACTGACTGAAGCAACCATTATGTTAGGCATACAATCGGGGTTTTTACAGATTTATAACAGGAGTACCAAACGATTGTCAATTTTAGGTCATAATGTAGAATTATACATTGTCTCATGCTTTAGATATATAAATTAAAAAAAAAAGAAATATGTTGGAAAATAATATTGCTGCTTGAGGTAGGAAAGTAAAAAATATAAAAGGTTGCAATTGCCAAATCGCCGTTATTGCTTACATGCTGTTTTCTACGCATGTTTTTTTTTTTTTTGTTAAACTATTGGAAAGCAACGTAACCTGTTTTATCACGACCGCAAAAATGTGTGTTTATGGTGTTTCTAAGCTGATTCCATCTCCATGGCTATCAATGTTAGTTTAACAGACCGAAACCTGTTTCTTGAAAACGCAATCGTGGAAAAGGAGGAAATAATAGTGTCTGCAACGGGAAAAGCGGAGCAAGTCGAAATATTAAAGCAAGCTGTACAAGAAAAGGAGGTGTTAGGCAGAGCGCTCTCTGAGAAGCTGGATCAAAAGGGGCAGCAAGTAAGTTCAAACCTTACATCTCACCATGTATGTTAGAACAAATTCACATACAGTAGTGTCATTCTCGTTCTTTAGCACAGAGGGACGCACAAGATTTTCTGGGGGTGGGGGGGGTGCGTGGAGAGCGCGCGAGGCCTCTGTAATTACTCTCTGGCGACACATCGCCATGACAACGCAGCGTCAAATAGCAACACGTTGCCACAGCAACCCAGTGTCATGTGACGCAGCCGATGCAAGGAGGGGCGGGGGGAGCACGGAAAAGTTTGCGCACCCCTGCTTTAGTACATTGTACATATAGCGCCTATTTAATTCCCCAACATACGGTTTGTGAACAAGCTAAGAAACGTCTCTGATCCTGAAAATCAGAAGCCGGGTGGTCACCCCATCTTTGGCTGCACCCTACGACTTACAAACGGAAAAAAAGTTATATAACTCCGTAGTTGCTATAGGAATTGAAGCAGCGCCCTCCTCGTCACCCCCTCACCCCCTCACCCCACCAATGTATTTCTTACCTTTTTATCTTATCTGAAGTGCGGGGTCCCGGGGAGATGAGGTCTGGGGTCCTCTGAAGTAAAATGGACTGAAGTTTTTGTAGTTTCTTTGAAGTTTTTCAAACATGACCACTGGGGGCCACCAATAGAAAGCCGCAAAGTAATCTCCTGGCGGCTGATGTACGAGCCCCGATCCTGTGGCCAATGTGTGTTCACCAGGAAAGTTTTCAGGCCCAATAGGCCAAAAAAAAAACCTTGTGTTGCTGGAAACCAATGGGTCTGCAGACATCAGGGATTCCCATGGGTCCGCAGACATTAGGGATTCCCATGGGTCCGCGCAGACATCAGGGATTCCCATGGGTCCGCAGACATTAGGGATTCCCAATTCCTGATCAACACATTAAAAAAAATTGCCGAAAATATGAGCGGCAGTGCGTATTGCTGCATTAAATTGAAGTAAGATTAATTATGAGAACATGAAAGGGATGATGTAACCCAGCGGTGCGCTAACTGGGGGCGCGGGCGGTTGCAGAGGTCCCAAGCTCTTCCCCAAGGCATTTAAATGAAATGCCGGTGGACTGCGAGAGCTCCCTGCAGCATCTACTTACCAGGATTCAGCCGGCTTGAGGATGCGTGACCATGGCAACACTGTGTCAAATTACGCCGCGGGGTCATGTGACGTCATCGTTGCCTTGGTAACGTGACATCAAATGACGCCGCGGGACACGTGACTTGACGTCATGAGAGGTAAGGAGGGTGGAGCGCACAAAGGAGGAAAGCAGGCTGGGGGGGAGGGGGCGCAGCAAAAAAAGTTTGTGCGCTCCTGATGTAACCTATTCATACGTATTTCTTTTTTGTTATCCCAGCTTGAAGAGGCCACAAAGAAGCAGACTGAATCCGAAGCTGAAAGCTCGGCCCTGAAATCTGCCAACAATGAACTAGCAGAGAAGATGTCTGCGTTTAAAGAGAGGGTAATGCTGGTCCAGCCAACATCAGTACATAGCCGTGTTTAGCCTTTCTGCACTTCACTGTAATTCACTTTGTTTCTGTAGAAATTATTGCATCAATCAAAGGCCAACAGTATCCGTAATGCTTTGATTTGCAATAGTTAGACTCCTAGCAGCAGAATTGCAGCCGGTAAATCTGTTTCAGTTAAAAAAAAAAAAACACCCTTTTGTTTACCCTTTCTTTAATATGTTTTAGTACGTCTAGGGCTGTGAGTGGTGTTTGTAGCGCTGAGCTTTGCTTATATACTTTCATTTTAAAATTGCAGGTTTTAAAGCAAGACACTACTTTAGAAAAGCTGCAGCTGGATCTTGACCAGACAAATGAAGAACTAGATAAACTTAACAGCAGTCACTTGGAGGAGAGGTCGCAGCTTATTCAGGACCTGCAAAGATGCGAAAGAGAGATGGACATTCTGAAAGAAGTGTTACAAGAAAAGGACAAGGAGATGTCTTCTCTCTCGGCCAGCTTAACAGAATATACCGAACAGGCTTTCATTTTTAAAGAGCAGATTCGATTTAAAGATGACCAGATGAGAGAGGTGTCCAGTGCTCTTGCGAAAGCTGAAAGGAAAATCCACCTGTTGTTAGAAACTCAGACATCGGATGTACAAGAAGCGAGCGCAAAGATGTCCTCCCTCTCTGAGCAACTGAATGAGATGGATATGGAATTGAATAATGCAAAACATCTGAATGAGAGTAAAACCAAAGAAGCAGAGGAGTTAATCCGACAAATCAAAGAGAAGGGCACAACCATTAAGAACCTTCGTTTAGAAATTCAGGAAAACTCCCTAACCCACAATAATCATGTTGCAGCGTGTACAACACAAATCACATCTCTTAAAGAACAGCTGAATGCATCTGCTGAGAAACTTGAAGAGATGGAAATGGACCACAAAAAGGAAATGGACCGGTTCAGATCACAGATAGAGAAAGATCGTTCTGAGAAAGAAAACCTTGCAGGTTTGCTTGAAGAAAAGAACCGCAAAGAACAGAGTTTTGAAAATGAGCTGAAGTTGGCAAAAGAGCAGTACAACAAATTAGTTTCTGGAATGTCGAAAAAAGATGAAGAGTTGGAGCATTTATCAAAAGAACTTGCTGAGCAAAAGGAGCATCACGACACACTAAACAAGGAATTGCAAACCAAGCAAGAAGATGTGTCCTCTTTGCAGCAAAAGCTCCACACGGCTGTGCAGGAAAGAGAGGAAAAATTAGGCGCTCTAGAGGAAGAGAGAAAAGAATTGGGAAAGCAGCTCAGTGAGAAATCAGAAATGATTAATAAGCTGGATGTAGTGCTGAATGAACTGGCAACGCAGAATAAGGTACTGCAACAGGCTCTGGCAGACAGAGACCGAAGTCTAGCTGCCCAGGTAAGCACTGCTGAGGAATTTAGAAGCAAGGCGCAGGACTTGGACGAACAGAGGCAACATTTGTTTGGGGAAAAAGAGCAAATACTGAAAGAACTGCACAGTAAAGAATGTGAAATGCTAACACTTAGCCAGACTCTACAAGAAGTACAAAGGAAGATGGCTGACACAGCGCAACTACTAATGGAAGAACAGAAAACCGTTTCTAAACTTGTGTGTGATAAAGATGAATTGCTGACACAAATTGAGCATATTTCTGTGCAGAGTTTGCAAAAAGACGGTATTGCTACTCAGCAGTTAGAAGAGAAAGCAAAAGAATGCGTCGGTTTAAAGAAACGTCTCGCAGAAGAAGGGGAGGTTTCACAGGATTTACACACTCAAATGCAGTCTTTGGAAACTCAGTTGAAGGAAGCTCACCAACGCGCTCAGGGAACGGCGGAGGCACTTGCAGTTCAGTTTGCTGAATACAATGCTGCATGTGAGAATCTGAAGCAAAATCAAGAAAAAAACACATTTTTACAAAAGCAAGTTGAAGAACTAACTGTAGATATTGAAAGAAGAAAGCAATCGTTACAAGAAAGAGACATGATTATTGACACACACCATGTGCAAGTACAGGAGGTGAATGCCAGCTTCATGAAACTACAAAATGAAGAAAAGAATCTAAGGGAGGAAAATATAGGATTTGCAAAGCGCATAGAAGAGTTAAATGCTTCACTTTTAAATCAAAAAGCAGACCTTGAAATTCTGCAACAGAAGATTGATGACAAGATAGAAGAGAATGCAGTATTATCTAGTAGACTGGAAATGATCAATAATGAAGCCGAAAAGTTAAAGCTAGATAAAGAGAATGCTTTGCTGTCAGCGTCTGATATTAAAACAGAATGTGACCATCTGAAGTCACAAGGGCTGCAAAATCAATCGGAAGCTGACTCGTTAAGGGAACTAACGGACACATTGAAGATCGAAAATAAAACCATGAGTTCTAACATTGAACTAGTAAACACTGAATTGGCTAAAAAGTTAGAAGAAATCAATATTTTGACTTTGCATTTATCTGAGCAGGGGCATGCTATTTTGTCTTTGAAGGATGAAATTGATACAATACTTGTAGAGAAACAAACACTAATATGTAAGGTGGAAGAGAAAGAAGCACTACTTCGTCAGAAAGAAGAATTGATTCAGCAAACTGAAAACAAACTGGAAGGGGAGGGACATTATCTCCAGAGAATGTCCGCTCTGCAGAACGAGTTAGACGATGCTCTCTGTGAGAGTCGGCGGCGGGAGCAGCAGATAATTACTGACAAAGACCAGGAATTAAGGAAGCTGGGTCAGGACTTGAAGTTGTATAGAGATAAAAGCGAAGAGGCAGAGTTGCTAAAAGTCCAGTTATCAGAACATGTTGAGGTCATTTCTAACCTTCATTGTCAGATTAAAAACCTTAGCGAAAGTATAGAACAATTAAGTAGAACTTTAACCAAAAAAGACGAAGCTTTAAGACAGAAGGTTGATGATTATGTAAATGTGAAGGCCCAGTTTTGTGAAGTACAAGGCTCCTTAGATATGCAGAGAAATCAGTTAGAAACGCTGATATCTGAAAATGAACAGCGTAAGGCTGTTCTATCAGAAAAAGATGTGAATGTAAACAAATTAATGTTAGAGAATACAGAAATAAAATTAAAACTGCAGGGTAAGGAGGCGGAGTGTGAAACCTTGGTGCAGCAGGTAGCACATTTGGAAGAAATATTTAGGAATTTACAGGACGAGAAGGCAAATCAGAGCTGCGAATTGAACGAATTAAAGATTTTTGTGAAGGAAAATGAGATTTCAGTTTTAAAGAAGGAGGCGTTGATAATATCGCAGTTAGAAGAGCGAACAATGTTAGTTTCTCAGCTCCAGGGCTGCGTGCAGGAACTTACCGATAAATTAAAAGATCTTGAAAATTCAGCTGCTGAAAAGGGAAATGCTGTACAGAATTTGCAGGATAAATATGCAGCTCTTCATGAAAAAAAACAAGAGCTCGAGCAGTCGCTCATCAAAAAGGAAGAAGAGATCTCTACGTTTCTTCGCTCTTTAAATGAGAAAAATGTCTGCATTCAAGTAGCGGAAAGTCATTTTCAAGCCCTCACTAGCGAAGCTGATCATCTCCGAGAGGAACGAGACAAAAGTGCTACCAACTGCAAAACTATATCTCAGGCTCTCAAGGAGAAAGATGATGTTCTATCGCTAAATCAGCAGTCACTGCAAAGTATGAAAATAGAGTTAGAATCTGTGAAGCTAGAGCGCCAGAAATCAGCCACCCAGTTTAACGCATTCACACAGGAGGTCGAGCAGAAGGACACATTGGTACAAAATCTCCAGGAAAAATGTAACGATCAAAGCCAACATATTGATAATCTGACGTCTGATCTAAATAATTTAAGTTCTAAGTTTTCACAGGATCAGCATGACAGTGAGATTCAGAGAGAACATTTTCAGCTGCAGTTTGACTCTTTGATGCATGAAAAGGTGCGTTTAGAAAGAGCGTTGCAGGCAGAAAAGGAAAACGCAGAGGCTACTTTCCAGAAGCACTTAACGGAAAAAGCAGAAGAAGTTCAAGAGCTTGAGAGAAAACGTGCACTTGACTTGAAAGAATCTGAAGCGCGCGCATGTGCAGAGACACTTCAGCTGGAGATCGAAAAGGATGATCTTCAAAAGCAGGTTAGTGTAAAGACCGAAGAAATGTATGAATTAAAACTGAAAATAGAAAAGCTAGAAGAAAGTTTTGTTGAGTTACAACAACGATCAGAAAGGGAATGTCATAGTGTTAATGAGCGCAATGGCATACTTGGTAAACATATCAGCAGTTTAGAAAATGCCATACAATTAAAGGAGGATAAAATACAAACGTTACTTAAAGACTTGCATTTTGTAGAAGAACAGTTACATGTATTGTGGGATGAGCATCTCGCGGAACATGCTTCATTTGATCATCCGTCAGATTCCAAAAGCAAATTAAAGAAGCTTTCATCCATGTTGTCGGTAGCTTTAACCCATGAGTCCATTGTAACAGAGTTAAAGCAAATGCTTGTGGCAAGAGAGCGAGAACTAGATAACCTAAAGGATGAGAAGTCACAATTAGTGATTTCATTTGAGAAAGAGAGGGCGCTTTTACATATAGATCTACAAAAGCTAAAAGATTATAAGCGGGAAACGGAGTCTCTGATGGAAGAAATTGCAGCGTCTAGAGATAAAAATGATCAGCAGCAATGTCTGCTGCAAGAAAAGGAACGCGCGCTGATGCAAATACACGAGCGTGTTCAAGCGCTCCAGGAGGAAGTAAATCTATCAAAGGATGAGCTTCAACAGAATCGTTGGAAACAGAATGAGGACAGTAATAAGGTGCTGGAGCTCCTAGAAGATGTTAAGGGTAGAGATTTTCTGGTACAAGACTTGAATATGCAGCTGAGCCAACAGAAAGAGCTACTCTCTGCACTAAGTGATCAAGTGAAAGAAAAAGACGTGCGTCTTATGCAGGTCATGGAATCCATGTCTAGTGAAATGGTTACATTTTGTGAAGAGAAAAATGTTTTGAACTCTGAAATCCAGAACTTGGAGTCCTCTAAGCATTCCTGTTTATTAGAAATAAGTGAACTCTCTCGGAAACTGGAAGAGCTGAAGGCAGAGTTGCAACACTATGAGCAAATGCAGGCTGCTAAGGAGGTGTCCTTAAGCAACTTGGCGAGTGAAAAAGACCTCCTGCAGCTCCAACTTGAGAAACTTGGCAAAGAAAAGGAAAACTTAAAAAGGAAACTGCATGCAGCACTGGTTATTCGGAAAGATTTAATGCAAAAAAACGAGGAACTTGAAATGAGCAGAAAGGATGTAATACACGGGGAGCAACTTAAAACGTCAGAAATTAGAAAAAATGTTGATGCGCTAAATTGCAAACTGCAATTTATAGAGAGTCAGAATGAGGAGCTTCAATCTCAACTGCAGCATGTTAAACAAGAGCTACTGGAGAAAGATGGACATGCAAGGGAAGTAAGCAATGTTATTTCTGAGAAGCAATGTCTGTTGGAAGAGTTACAGAGTAAGATCTGTGTATTACAGCACAGCCTCGCTCAAAAAGACTATATGTGTCAAGAATACGTGAGATCCATTCAGGAAAAAGACACGTTTATTGCTCAGATTCAAGCATCTCGACGTGAAACAGTAAAAACAGAAGGAAATTCACAGCTGCTTGAAACTGTTGAAAAACTCAAATCTCACATTGAAAAAGCAGAGGATCAAATGGATAAAGCAGAGGTTCGATCTTTGGAACCACAAACGTCTATCGGCAGCATTTGTGACCATGTGAAAACCAGTGCTAGTGAACAGGATGACGCTGGCTTGTTACACCAAAATAACACAATAGTGCATAATGCCTCCCTTTTACACAGTGATGGAAACGTTGATACAACCAACAAAGATGAAGAACATGCTACACTTTTGGGAACTTTGAGTAGTGACATCAAAGAATTTGATCTCCTTAAGACCGAACATGCAGAGTTACTCCATGTTTATCAAGCCAAGTGCAAAGAGTATGACCATATTAAAGAGCAAGTGCATGCTTTACACAAACAGACGGAGACTCAACAGGAGCTACTGCTTGAGACGGAAACACAGCTGAACCGGACAGATGTGAGACTGGAAGAGCCGAGATCAGAAACTGAAACCCTGTTGCAGAAGGTAGAGAAAGTGGCACAGTATATAAACCTCACCTCTGAGCTGGCGACACATGTACAAGTTAAGGATGCACAGCTGCTAGAATTGAACTCTGAACATGCCAAGTTGCTAAGGGATGAAATAAAGAAACTGTGCACCGAACTTGAAGTGAAACAAGAGGAAATAAGTGACCTGAAGATTGCATTGAGCCAACTGGATCAGTATCGGAACGATAAAGAAACCATGACGGTTGAGATTGGTCTGTTACAGGAAAAGGTTAAAATATCACAAATGGAGATGGAAAGCATGCAAATGTTTGTGCAACAAATAAGCAATGAGAAGGATGCGTATTTTGCAGCTCACCAGATGAATCGGGAAGAAATTGAAAAACTAAAAAATGAACTTCAAGTATCATTAGAAAAAAATGAAGAAATTGCAACACTACAAGCTTCACTTCAGACAAAAACATTGGCGTCCGAGGAAGAAATTAAAGTATTGCATAAAAAATTAATGGAGGGTCAGGAAGAAGCAAATCAACGTAGAACTGCGTTTGAGCAAATCAAAGATGAAATGGACGAATCCGCTGGAAAACTGGACAAAGCAAATCTTGAAATAACAAATCTAAAAACACAGATAAATAACTCCTGCAAGGAAGACGAGGCATTCCAATCACAGAGCAGCACACAGCCATTTCAGAAGTACAGCGATGAAACGATATACGGGTTACCTGAAACAAAATCATGGAAAGAAAATCGCCAGAGAAGAGCAGCAAGACACACTGGGCCGGTCTGTGAAGATTGCTCCAGAAAAGAAAAAGCGATCGAGGAACTTGAGTGCAAGGTTCTGCAGAACACCCTAGCAATGCAAGAACAGATGGACCAACATAGAAGAGATGCCAAGGAAAGACAATCAGAAGACAGTAACTCCAAAGAACAAGTGCAGAGGAAGTTACAGGCAGCGTTAATATCTCGTAAAGAGGCGCTGAAAGAAAACAAAATACAGAAACAAAAGGTCGCTTCCCTTCTTTTGGCAATAGATGGACTGAAATGTTCACTAGCTGAACTCGATGAAAAGCAAAACTCTGAAATCTCGTTACTCTATCAGGAAAAGGAAGATCTGCTCACTGAGAACGAGAGGCTCTTAATGGTCAATGAAAATCTGTCTGCCGTTTGCGAAAGCCTTAAATCTACAATGGAAACAATAGTTGAGGAAAAAGAAGCCTTTTCCTTTCAGTTAAATGCCTTGCAGGATTCCCAGACGGTGGAGTTGTCAGGTTGGAAAGCTAAACACTGTGAATTAAATAAGGAATATGAGTCCCTTCTCCAAGCATACGAAAACATTAGTGATGAAATCGATAAAATGAGACAGGTTATAGAATTTACCAAAAAGGAAAAACATGAGATACTTCAGAGATTTCATGGCGTACAATCTAAAAGTCATGAGCTTGAAAATCAGATCCAGGAGAGCAATGAATTGATAGACAAACTGACAAAAACTGTAGGATCCAAAGAGCAAGAAATAGATGTATTGCAAAATGAAGCAGACAGACTAGCTGATTTGTTGAAATCCTCAACAGAAGAGAGGGGTCATCTGGATGAAACATCTCGCCAAAATGATCAGCTCGTGGAGGAAAACAAGAAATTAGCAGAAAATATGAAAACATTGTTAGAAAAAAATCAGAAGCAAAATGAGAACCCCCTGAACAGTGAAACTGCGTCGAAGAACACGCAACTTCACATGGAAACATCCAAATCTGATGTGGAAATTCCCATTTCTGCGCTGCACACGGATAAAGAGACGCAGCCCAAAAAGGTCAATGTGTTAAACCATGAACTTTTAGAGAACAAGCCAGGCTGGGCAAACTCAACTGAAGAAATAGGTGATCTATTAGAAAAACTGAAGAAATCCGAACTCTACCTGAAGCAGGAAAAGAGCACCATTCTGAAACTGGAAAGGGACATCAACAACCTTCATCTAGATAATGTTGGCCTCTGTGAAAAAGTTAAAATCTTAGAAGATAAGTCACTTCTACATGAGGAGCATGAAAATGTTCAAGAGCAGTTCTGCAGAGCGAAAAACGAGAGCGAGCATTTGGAGAGAGAACTGCTTGATTCTATGAAAAAGAACGATCTCTTGATGGACCGATTCAAGTCGCTACAGCTGCAAACTCGTTTTCTGAGTCAGCAGGTAGAGGGTCTAAAGGCAGACAAAAACAGCACGAGAGAAAAAGAAGAGCAACAGTTACAGCTTCTCCGAGAGTTTGAAGAAAGAGTGAGAAGTGCGCAGGATTATAAAAGTGGAACAAAAAATAAATCCAAAGAGTTGCAAGAACTTCTCAAAGAGAAGCAGCAAGAAATTAACCAGCTTCAACAGGACTCCATAAATTTTCAAGAGCTGATATTAGATTTAGAGAGATCTGTAAAGGAGGCCAACGCGGAGGTTGCAGATTTTAAGAAAGAGCTAGACGATACAGCAGCAAAACTGGCCAAATCAAGTCAAGATGCATGGTCCTTGAAAGAGGAGCTTTCATATCATAAGCATTTGTTAGAAAGTGCTGAGCATCAAATAGCCAGTCTCACTGCCGAGTTTAGAAGTGTGAGGTCTGAGGTTGGAGAGAGGATTGAAAGTCAGTCCGAGGAAGTGGGCAGGGAGAGAAATGTATTACAAGGTGTAGCCAAGGGCGGTAGGATGCCTCCGGAGCCAAGAGGGGAAGGTAATTCTGAAAAGATAAATAGCGAAATTTGTGAGCAGAAAATGCTTTTACAAAATAACCATGCACATGATGTAAATAGTATGAAAGAAAACAATGGCGTTGTTATAAGCAGGCTACAAGAATTGGAGACCATTCTTCAACGTAGGGAGGAAGTTTTACAAAAGTTGCAATTTGAAAACCAGTCTCTTAAACAGTTTGTGGGAAAGACTGGAGTTGTAGCATGTGAGGTGAAAATACTGCAGGAAAACATGGTACAAAAAGAACAGGATTTCCAACAGGTTCTGTTAGAAAGAGAGAAGTTTAGGGCGGATTTAGAGAAGCAGGTGACCATTTCCCAGCAAATGAAACAAATTCTCAACAACAAAGATGCAGAAATTTCTGCGCTCATTTCCTCAAAAGACGGGGAAATATCCAGTTACTTAGCACAAATACAAAGTTATTATAGGAAGCAGGAAGAGGGTTATGAGCATCAACTGAGCTCCTTCCAGGTCCAGAAGGAAAGAGCTGAAGAAGATTGTCGGAAGAGGGAAAACGAATTAAAAAATCTTCAAGAGATGTCTGAAAAAGCAATAAAAGAGAAAACTGTGATTGCTAATGAAATTGAGGCTTTTAGAAAATCTATGTCTTCACTTCAAACTGACAGAGATCTGCTCTGTTCTGAATTAAAGGACATGCACCATCGCCACCAGACAGATATGAACCAGAAAGATGGCATCATTATTAGTACTGCTAGTGAAAACAATACCTTGATACAAGAACTAAGGAATCTTCTAAACCAAGTAGATGATCTTAACGCTGAAAATGCCATGCTGGGAGCACAGCTAGTTAGGTACAGAGAAGAACTGAACCAAGTATTGTCTCTGAAGGATGATCAATTAAAAGAATTATTGAGGCAAAAATTAGACCACATAAAGAACCTAGAACAAGAAAAATGCGATCTCCTGAAACAAAATAAAGAGATGCAGAATACCAACGCATTGCAGAAGCAGAAGGCGGAGTCTGTAGAACTAGACAATCAGAAACTAACCGCAAAGGTCAGAGATCAGGAAGCCCTCATTGTTTCACTAAACAAAGAGAAGATTGTTTTTGAGCCTAAAAAGAAAAATGAATTTGGAGTTGGCACACAGGAGGTACAAATGAAGGCCAAATTTCAAGAACTACAGAATATATCTGACAAAAATACGAAGGACGCAGAGGAGAAATATAACAAAAACGTGCTGGCTTTCCAACGTGATGCTCGTCTTTTTGGTAATGAAATCAATGAGACAGAACAAAAGCCTGAAATAACAACATATTGGGATGTTTACCATGAAAATAAAGAACTGAAATCTCAAAATGAGTCTTTTGGGAAAGCAATGGCTGCCCTGCAGAATAACAGAGACACTTTGATAGAAGACTTTAAAGTTCTCCAGGGAAGATATGCGTCACAACTCCAAGCGGAGAAGGTACGAGGAGATGATCTTGACCGACAGCTAAACAATGTTAAATCCTATCTTTACTGTTTACTTAAAGAGAACTCTCTACTTACTGAGAGACCTCTTGCCACCGAAAACACAACCACACTGGAGCAGCTGTGTGCTGAAATGGAAACCATGTGTAAAGCATTGACGGACAGAGGCTTGGAGGTCACCAGGCTGTCCTCTGAGTGTGCAAGTTATGCTGATCAGATTGACGCATTTTCCAAGGCAATGGCAAGCCTTCAACATGACCGAGAAAGATTACTCCAGCAACTCGGAGCAGGACACTTGGTCCGTGAGACTAAAGCAGGGACTTCTTCAGCTAGTGTTGCACCGGATGTTACGGAGTCTGAATATCTCGGGAAGAATTTGTCACAGCCTGTGACTGATAAAGTGAGACTGGTAAGTTTCACCATAAAGTATTTCTGCTCGGTGCACTCTCAAACTGCGCCTTTTTTTTTTTTTTTTTTAAATTAATAATAGCATGTTCTTGTATAGCGCTGCTAGTTTTACGCAGCGCTTTACAGAGACATTTTGCGGGCACAGGTCACAGTGCCAGTCAATGTCTTTACTCACTGAGCCGATCCCTCTCCCAGGTTCCCCTGCTTCACACTCAGTGCCAGTCAGTGTCTTTACTCACTGCGCCACTCCTTCTCCCAGGTACCCCTGCTTCACACTCAGTGCCAGTCAGTGTCTTTACTCACTGCGCCACTCCTTCTCCCAGGTTCCCCTGCTTCACACTCAGTGCCAGTCAGTGTCTTTACTCACTGTGCCACTCCTTCTCCCTATAATTAATTACTTTTAAACCTTTAAAGCTCAATAAAGCAACATCTTGGAAATTAACACACACGGTCAATTTCACACTTTTTTTTTTTAATGAAACATCTGAATCATATTTTTAATATACGTGTTTTACTTTAGGTGTCAGACTCCTTTGGTAACTCGCCTGCAGAATTCTCACAATTAAGGACAAAGGTGGAAGAGCTGGAGAGACTGTTACAGCAAGCTGGCTCCTTCCAGGAGAACAGGGAGCAAGAAATCGCATCTTATCAGTATGAGCTGGCAGAGTTCAGGTGAAGGCGCCTTCCATGTTTTAGAAATTAATCATTTATTGGGATTTTTGGTTCTGTATTGAAATTACAGTTGCCCTCCAGGTGAGCAATATATGTTGCAGGAACAGGTAAAAGAGAACTCCACCATTCAGTATATTCTCTAGCAATGTTAATGTTTTTCATGATTTAAGGTAGTTTGCTTAACATCTTTGCAGAGTTGCACCCCGAAGCATAACGACAAAATGCATAATGTATCTGGATATAACTGTTATATAAGGATTTAGTGTCGTCCTATTCCTAAATGAGAACATAATGTAACACTGATTCCAAAGTTGCAGAGGCTCAAAAGAATTTATAAAAAATCAGTGGCAGATACTAATCTTGTTCAACCTTTCTTAGTTAATTCTACAAAACGGTAAATGTCTAAATCTTTGCATAAATTAGATGAGTGATTGGGATATTTCGGTATTTTCACCCCTTTTTTGTTACTTTTTATATTGGTGTTTAGGACTGAAGCACAAGCTGCCCGCCATCAGTTTAACATGAACCTCGCAGAAAAAGACCGGCAGATTGCAGAATTACACACAGCCCACCATGAAACTGCAATTTCCAATAACTTGTATGGAACACAGGTAAAGGAGAGGAGAAGTACTGTATCTGTTTCTAACCCTTTTTCTTTTTTTGGGGGGGAGGGGGGGTAGTACAGGAGAGTGACTGGGAAACAAAGTACCTGCAGATCACTAATTAGCAGTGTTTCTATTGCCTCGTTACTGATTCTCAATGTGATTTACTCTGTTACACAATGTGCTTGGCAGGCGTTGGAGAGTGTGGCATTAGTTGGAAGTGCTAGTGTAACGGATCAAGTGAAACAGCTGTTGGATGAGAAGCAGAGATGCCTTCAGGAGATACATCGGAGAGACATACACATGCAGCAGATAAACTCAAAGGTAACTCGTTGGGGAATACATTACATTGCATTGTGTTTTGTGGACGTATCAAATATGGCATAGTGCGGCTACTGTCTTATGTAGGAGGTGAATCCTATACAGTTCTCCTATTTAGTACTAACCTGTCAGATGAACACTCATTGAGAGAGCAAGTATCAGCGTGGGACATCCCCAAGACAAACACATTTTAGGTATATACTGGTGATCTGTCATGTGAAGTATCTGTATACACCCTTTTCCTTCAGGCCATGGAATCTGTGGAAATGAACGCGCTGTTGTCTGCCCAAGTGAAAACGCTATCGCAAGGACTGAAGGATACTCAGATAAGATACAGTGACCTGCAGAATCAGTATAGCAAACTTCAGCGGGACTTCCAGATTATGCAGGAGACGAACCGGGTGAGATCACACACAGACTACTTGTCAAGGCTACAGTGAGACGTATAGTATACACAGGAGACCCCCCTGCCTTGTATAATGGGAGGCACCAGTATGACCTTGGGTTTGCCACATTATATGTATGTATTTTATAGCCACCGCAAACCCCTGAGGAATAACCTGGATATGTGTCTGCTCTGATTGGTATAATCTGGAGGCCCAGAATACAAGAATACAACTTTGCAAAAGGGACATCTATTGGAAGACTCACTGATCCAGATTCCCTTTGCTTCTTACAGGGGTTGTTCTGTCACCAATGTATTTACCAATAATTAATTTTTATTAACCTTTATGTTTTGTACTCTGCAATGATGCAAACTATTTGATGTATACTTTAACATACAGACCCCATTAAGGTTTTTTTTTCCTTCTATAAATGGCTGCCATTTCTGCTTTTGCCGCCTCTCTACAGTATATAATGGGTAGGAAATAATCCCTAATGAGAAAGGTAAAAATGACACAGCCTTAGATTTCTCCAGCACATTTGTACCTTTTTATCTGGCGGATTCCTAACCCCTTAAAACATACAGGACCCCTATAAGCTCATATTGAACCCCAAAAATATGGGCCAATAGGAGCTCGCCACGATGTTAAATCCACTGGCCCGGGGCGTGCAAATGTATAGGTTTGTCGAACACTGTATATATATATATATATATATATCTCTGAGTTAAGTTATGGTGAGTAAAAAAAGTGACAAAACCCCTCCACAGGAAAGCAAATATGGAAATACAACTGTATGCTCATCTGCATGTCTTAGGCAGGTCTGCAACCCCGTCTTTCACCATTATCACCCAGCATACAGCACTTCCACTGCAGCAAGGGATTCTGGGAAATGACATGCAAATGAGCACACAGTGTCACTTTTTGCTTCAAAAACCATTTTTAACATGGTTCCCTATAGGCTTAAGCTTGCTGCATGTTCAAAGCTAATACCCAGTTAATCAACCCCACACTGATGAGACCCATTAAGGTCGAAACAGCTGTCTGTGGGTGGTTCTCTGGGTATGCACCTTAACCCTGGCTGTGCTCAAGGCTGTGACCATGCAGCAAGCTTAAGCCTATAGGGAACCATGTTAAAAATGTTTTTTGAAGCAAAAAGTGGCACTGTGTGCTCATTTGCATGTCATTTCCCGGAATCCCTTGCTGCAGTGGAAGTGCCGTGTGCTGGGTGATAATGGTGAAAGGTGGGGTTGCTGACCTGCAGCATGGCAATATATATTTAAAACCAGAGACAGAACATGAAACACAGACAGAGCTCAGTGCTACATCCAAAGACACTAATACACGGTACAGTGCCTAAATATATGCGTATAAGGATTCCTAACCCCCCTGACACGCTTCTTACAGAATGACATCCGAGCGGAGGTCCCCCCCGGCGCACCCCAGGAGAGGGCCAACGTTCTTGTGGAAATAGACAATTTGGAGCTGGTTGAGCTAAGGAGGAGGTTTGTGTATCTCTCGTTGTGCGGTCTCCCAGTGAGTCTGTTCCTGAACGTAGCCGCGTCTCCCAGCAGCCTGGATATTTGTAGTACTATATAAAGATATACGAATTGCTGTCTCTCGCGCCTCTCTCGCGCCTCTGTCCCGTGCCAGGGTGCAGGCAGCCAGACCAGTTTATAGTCTGCGAGTATAACTAGCTGCCAATAAAATTACTATTCAGAGCAGGAACTTCTGGGTCTTTAGATGAGAAATCCTCCCCAGGGAGATGTGCGTGCGTACCCAGAGCTCCGATTCCAGCATACGATCGGAAGAAAACCACTTGTTGGTGTTGGGAGGATGCGATAAAGCTGAGACGTGGGCATGGTAACCCGGGTTCTGCTGTCACTCCTACTGTCTCGCACACTTTCCATGGGGGCTTTGCATAACAAAACCTGTAAATTAAGGCCCCACTTCCATGAAATTAGCCCAATTTATTACAGACTGGCAG
This sequence comes from Ascaphus truei, assembly GCA_036426205.1. Taxonomy (NCBI): domain Eukaryota; kingdom Metazoa; phylum Chordata; class Amphibia; order Anura; family Ascaphidae; genus Ascaphus; species Ascaphus truei. The sequence continues at coordinate 24,040,733 of CM071579.1, forward strand.
TGTCCCTCCCGAGCAGCGAGGCGCAGTGCCCCCCCCGAGCAGCGAGGCGCAGTGCCCCTCCCGAGCAGCGAGGCGCAGCTTGGGGGGTGGGGCTCAGTGCTTGGGGGGTGGGGCTCAGTGCTGGGGGGGTGGGGCTCAGTGCCGGGGGTGGGGCTCTGTGCCGGGGGTGGGGCTCACTGCCAGGGGTGAGACTCAGCACTGATTTAGATCACCAGCGGCATTTACTGAAAATCCTAGACAAGTTTATGGGTGCGAGAGTAGAGACGGGCGGATTTGGATCCGCAGCGGATCGGTCGGTTCCTTTGGATCCGCAGCGGATCGGTCGGTTCCTTTGCTGCGCTGATTTCCACAGATCAATCCCATTGTTGCCAATTCGTTTCGCGGATTCCGTTGACGATTTTTTAAAGAATCCGCAGATTGTATCTGATCGCAGTTCCGGAGGAATCCGCGCGGATTAAAACCAACCAAATCTGTTTGCGGCTGTTAGACCGTGAAACGGATTCGGGAGGAAAAATCCACGAAAATCCAGGACACATATTTTGGACCATCTCTGTGCGGGAGACTTTCAGTCGCCTCAGTGGTGATTTGCTGTATAGGTTTTTCTCTATACAACGGTTGTGCATGTCTTCTGTACAATATGCCCATTGAGACGCAGCTTTACAATGTATTGTATAGGGCCCCTCGAGTTTAAAGATTTAGTAGTCCATATAGGTTTAAATACATGGCACTTATGTATCCTCTTCTCTATAGAGGAAATGTTTGTCTTTCCCATGCCTTCTATAATATAGGGGAGTTTGATGGCAGTGATTGATACTCAAGCATTTTAAACTGATCGCAGCCAAAAAGCAACTGTTTGGGCTTTGGAGCTGAAATTCTGTATCTGATGCCGAAACTCATGATGCTCTGGGGGCTGCCCAAATTTAGCAGTGCCTCTACCCACTGGAGAATGACAGGTTACACAGCCAAGAGCCTGACTATTGGGCCTTCTCTGGTCCTCTTCCCTTCGGGGGAGAGTGTGTACCATACCTCTGCCTCTGCTAGAGGGGCAGGGAATAGCTAGTACTGCTGCGGGTGCCCTTGGCCTGTAGTGAAGGTCCAGGGACCATCCTTCAGAAAGTAGCTGAGAGTGGGACTGCATTGGGCAGAAGGTTACCGTGTACTGCTGTTGGTGTACAGACAATAAACTGTTCCTGTTATCATACCTCCGGCCCGGTGTGTGATCTCACTGGGGGGGGAGAGGTTATCGGTTCTAACATGGGAGATCACCTTCAGTTCCCTGGAGCTTACGGCAGATGGAGGCGCTGCACTGCTAAAGAAAATGTAGGGTATGAACCCCAGAAGCCTGGTCCTGTGCCCCCACTACCACCGGCGGGCGACTCAGCCCTCCTGTTACCAGCAGGTATCATGCACCACACACCGCTGTAATGGCCAAATCTCACACATTCATTCCCATGCGTGTACATTCCATGCCCCTGGCAGAAGTTGCCTGCACTGTGACGTGGGGAGATTACTGCAGAGAGTCTTGCTAAACTGTTGTTTTTTTTTTCCAGGTTACGCACTCACTTTTTAAGTGCTGCATATCGAATTTATGGGGCTCTGAGAACAAGTTTCGAGAGGCAGAATCAATTGCTCCTGACTCCCAATCCCATAAGCAGCAGGCTCTGATTGTTGGGGCACTTCACGGCACTGTGTCCAAATGACACATGAAAGGTTTCATTTTTCAGCCACTTGTTTGTCCCGGCTCCTGACCGGCACCATGGAGGGAAACAGATGGAAAAGTACAAACAGTTTAACAAGAGGTATTTCAAATTTTAATAGTCCCTTGAATGATTATGGTACGAGACAGCATAGGGGTTTGGTTATCAACTGGCAACTGAAAGCTTGTGAAATGGTGTTTGTATACATCCCAAGGATAATAACACGTGGGAAGGAGAGGCACGTCCTGGGTCAGGAAAATGTCACACATTGTTTGTACGTAGTGGGTACATATTTTCACCCATTACCCAGAAGAAGCAAAGCGATTAGACCCAGCAAAGCTTTGGCACTAAGCAATCAACGTCCACGAACGAAACACAATAATTACACCCGAAGGCGACAGCGTGATCACGTCTGCCCACCTGTGCTAAGGTGCAAAGGCAACAGTGATTAGGAGAGAAGAAATGGGAGAGGTGGAATACAGAAGCCAAACAAGAAATGGGTGGAACAGACACACACTCACATGTCTCTTTGCATAGTTCTGCGCAGCACAATACAGCATTCTCCGACACGAGAGAGGAACGCATTGTACTAAACTGCCTGACCTAGGAAGAAACGCGCTGTCTAAACACTACTGAACACATAGTCATGCCATTATCACGTATTCATAGGACATCTAATCACTGTCATTGAATAATTGTTCAATATCATTTATTTACAGGGCCTCTAACTCGTACACACATTAGTATGTATAATTTATAGGGCATCAAAACATTTTCCTATACATATTAATTGTAGTGTATAAACATTGCTGGATAATGTTTTTCTTTATTTAAAGGATGCCAATATATATATATATATATATATATATATAGATATCTATATAATATTATATATATTATAGCAACTGTAAATATACTGTATGTTATTGCATGTCTTAGACAGGTCTGCAAACCCTGTCTTTACCCCATTATCAATCGCATGCTGTTTAAACACAGCTTTTAGACAGAGGCTGGGATGAGATGAAAAGCCATTAAAACCCAACTCACAGACATGTTTCAACCTTATGGGGATCACAGTGTGAGGTGGTTTGAATGGCTAAGCTGGTTTGAGACTAGATAGGTAATCCCCACAATTATTAGGTTATGGTGGGTTAAAAAAAGTGAACAAAAACCCTCCACAGAATAGAACAGCATAAAGCCAGTAGACGTAAATATTACTGTATGTTCATTGCATGTCTTAGACAGGTCTGCAACCCTGGTCTTTCCCACATTATCGCCCAGCATACAGCGCATTCCATGCAAGCAAGGGATATCTGGGAAATGACATGCAAATGAGCACTAGATACAGTTAATATGGTACAGTTGCTTTATGCTTTACTGTGGAGGGTTTTTGTCACTTATTTTACCCACCATAACCTTAATAATTATATATATGTATGCATGTGTATGTATGTATGTATGTCTTACACACACACACACACACCCCGGGGCGTCTTACACACACACACCGAGGCACCTTACACACACACACACAGTGAGGCATCGTACACACACCGAGGCTCCGAAACGCTCTGACCTCTCATCGCAACCTCACGATAAGCCTGGAAGTGACGCCTGACGTACCCTATGCACATTTCACCTGGTTGGCTTCATCAGGGGGCGAGTTCTGACGTGAGGTGGGGAGATTTTTATATTATTCCGTTAGATACAGATGGATGCCTCCGTTCGATTGGCCAATTCCCGACAATCCGGGTGCGTCAGGCGTCACTACCTGGGGGCGCAGGCTTATCAGAAAGGCGGTTGTGATCAGGTTGTGGTCAGAGCGTTTCGGAGCCTTCATTCATGGGACGCACAACGCTCTGACGATGGTCTAAATAAAAGTACTTTAGCAGTATGTATATATATATATATATATATATATATAAATTTGTTATACTTGTTTACACCAGAGTGCTTTACGTGGGATACTTTGTTTCTATTTTTGTTTTCATATATGCTTTATCCCCAGCACCGTCAGTATCCTATTGTTATTATTTCTTTATAGGCGATTCTACTGATTTTGGTTTCTTTTTATTTTGTCTGTTGTAGGCTTGCTTCTGTGTTGTTTATATATATATATATATATATATATATATATAGTGGTGCCATCGCTGTCCTCTAGGGGCTGAATGGGGCAGCTATTGGACTTTTTCACCACAGAGAGTTAAGTTAATCCTCTCTGGCATGGCTGCTCACCTGCTAGCTAATTAATCAGGAAGTGCCTTAAGAGTATGGAAGCAGCAAAGCACTGAGAGACAGTTTTCCCCAGAGAAGGGGGGAGACAGAGGAGCTCCCCAGCTAACGGAGGATGGCTAAAGAAGCGTGAGAGACACTGCTGAGAGAGCTGTGCTGAAGCAGTGATGGCTGGTTACAGAGGAACACAGGAGTTTCCCTGATCTCCCGTGGGGTTGAATCCTAAAGAGAAGAAGGAAGGACGATAGACTGTGCTGAAGCAGGAACATCGCCAGACGGACTAAGATAAGCAAGACCCTTTCTATTGTTTACAAAGACTGTGCTGTTACTGTATTGCTTATGCCAGGGCATGTTTTGGGCTGACAACCGGCTTAGCTGGCGGCCCTGATAGGAAGGGCCTGAGAAGTCAGTTAGTTCCCTGAATAGGGATAGGATTTTATTTGGTTTTCTTAAAGGGACGGTGGGCCTATTTGTATTATTTATCCCTGTAAATAAACCCCAAGTATAAAGAAATACAGCGTTTCCTGCCTCATTTGGGATAAAAGAGACTGCAATGTGGTGTCGGTATCACATTATATATATATACATATATATATACATATACATACATACATACATACATACATACATATATATATACATACATACATACATACATACATACATACATACATACATACATACATACATACATATATATATATATATATATATATATATATATATATATATATGTATAGGTATCAGTACCGTGTTAGCCGAGCTTCAATAATCAAAAATATATATATATATATATATATGCACAAATCACTACTCAGGACCTGCTATATCTAGGTTCACAGGCTGAGATATTCTACAATTGAGAACTCATAGACCTGGCAACATCCAGTTGAAATTATTCTACAAGTTACAGATTTCAAGGTTCAATCCAAGAAGAACCTATGTATCTGGATAATCGCACAGTATGTATGCCCCACTTTCATCTACTATTGCAGAACCCTAGGTTAGAGGCTAAATACATTATAACCTGCATACCAGGAACAGCAGCCACTGTAAGCCCACTGCCTGCAGCTGGAACATCAGAGAGCAACATAAAGAACATATAAATAGGCTGAAATTTGTTGTTCTATTTTGATACACCCATAAGTGTCATTGGGGCTGAGTACTGATCCACCACTCACCATAGATACGCACATCACTCCTAATGGAAGCGCCCGGATTATAGGCAATTCAATAGTATGACTATGATGATCACTTAGAATAATAACGGGTGATTTCCACTACTTTGTTTCTGCGTTCTAATTAGCACCCAAGCCTCTCCTTGTTTTAATTGCTTTTATTATACTTTGGTCCACGTTATTCCGTCAACTCCAACACACATTTTTTTTTACCCATGAAGTTATAATAAAGTTTATTTTAAACCCGATTAGGGGAGTCTTCTCAGCGCAGCACAAACGGGAGTCTCTCTGTTCCCTAACATGTACCCTCTGCAGCTAAGTGTTTGGAGTTTCTTTACACTTGACTGATACCAGCACCCTCCTTGGCGTTTGAGCAGGGTACACACCGACCCCCAGGGGGGACACCCCATTTCTCAACTATATTTTTTATTATCTTTACTTCCAAGTTAGAGAGAAAAATTGTACTTTGCTCCTGGCAATTTCATACTAGTTGTTTGGGTATCTGAGAGTGCGAGGGTCACACCAAGGCCCCACCTGGCGGCATTTAGCCCATGGACAGCTGGCTAGTTGAAGAACCCTCTTAATTATTGGGTACATGAGTGTCAGTATATTCCTAGTACTATATGTATCTTATTTATGAATCTGCAATAACCAGGCCAAAAAAATGTATACTTTTTTGGCCTGATTAATATACTGTATACACACACACACACACACACACACACACACACACACACACCCTACACATACACACCCTACACATACACACACACCAGTGTATTAATTGCCTTCATATATTGATCTATGCTACAGTACCCTGCTCTCAAACTTTGCCATATTATCAGAGTAAGCTTCTCTTAGTCAAACAATGCTAAGGGATTTAGGCCCATACTTACTTAGCAGTCTTCTGCCATAAGACCTCACCTGGTGCTGGAAGACCCCATACAGCTGATCGTATTGAAGAAGACTTCTTAGTACATTTGACCCTGAACCCTTAGAGTTCCGGCGGTGCCCCAGACCACAGACACTTCTGGGTAATGTGATGGTTCCAGGAGCGATCACATGACGTGAATAGCCCCTGGATAGTGGAAACAAGGCTCACCGCTTCCACTGGATCAGGCTGGCCGCTCTGTCAGAAAACGAGTAAGTGCCTATGACATACCTGGTACATGATAATCTTGTGTGCGATGGCCCAAACCATAGCGGGTACATCATAATTGTGTCCCACAACACATTCCGTAGCAGGTACATCTTAGCTTGTGTGCCAGACCCATTCGGTAGCAGGTACGGTATCAGGGGACTGTAAAGGTTAATACTGTACCGGCAACAGGGGGGGGGGGAGAGCCGGGACAGTTGTAATAGGCCCGGAGGCTGCGGGGGGCCCGGCCCGTGCTGACAGTTGGACCTAACCTCTTGCCGGGCCCCAGCTGTCTCAGCGCCGCTCCGTGTCCGGTTTCCGGACCCCAGCTTTCCTCCCCCGCTGCAGCAGGCGCCTCTCTCCACGGCTTCCTTGCGGCCTCCCGTGCAGGCCCCGCCCCCGCGCCGGACGTTCGGTGGCTTGTAGGCACTGCACAGAAGGCGCGCGCACAATGTGCAGCGGAGGAGGTGATGTGAGGTACAAGTGGGGGGGTGGGGGGGGGTTTGATTGAGCTCTGGGGGGGTGAGGTGATGTGAGGTTACAAGTGGGGGGGGGGGGGGGGGGGTGTGACGGGGTGAGTGTTGGGGGGAGGTGATGTGAGGTACAAGTGGGGGGGTGGGGCGGGGGGGGGGGGGAGGGGGGGTGTGTGATGTGAGCTCATGGGGGGAAGGTGATGTGAGGTACAAAGTGGGGGGGGTGGGGGGGGGGGGGGGTGATGTGAGCTGGGGGGAGGTGATGTGAGGTACAAGTGGGGGGGGGGGGGTTGCATGTGAGAGCTCATGGGGGGAGGTGACTTGTGAGGTAAAGGGGGAGTGGGGGGGGGGGGGGGTTGGGTGATGTGAGATCACTGGGGGACGGTGGTGATGTGAGCTACAGGGGTGGTGGTGAGTGAGCTACAGGGGGGGTGTGATGTGAGCTAACAGTGGGTGTGTGAGTGAGCTACAGTGGGAAGGATGAGTGAGGATACAAGGGGGAAGGTGTGATGTGAGGTACAAGGGGGGTGGTGAGTGTGCAGGTACAAGGGGGGTGATGGTAGGTACAACTGTGATGGAGGTACAAGGGGGGGTAGGGGCCTGAGGTGATGGAGGTACAAGGGGGGGGTGATGTGAGTCTGTGGGCATGATGGACGACAACGGGGCGGTGGGATGGCTGAGGGATGGTGAGGTACAAAGTGAGGGAGGAGCCCAGGGGGGGGGATGGGGGTACAAGAGGGGGATGTGAGTTCAGGGGGGTTGTATTGCGGTACAAGGGGGGGGTGATGTGAGCTTACAGGGGGAAGTATGAGAAAAAAAAGGGATGTGAGTACAAGGATGGGGAAGGTGATGTGAGCTACAGGGGGAACGTGGTGATGTGAGGACAAGGGGGGGGTGATGTGATGGTACAAGGGGGGGCGGTGAGGTGGGTTGTGAGGTACAAGGGGGGTGGTGATGTGAGCTACAGGGGGAAGGTGATGTGAGGTACAAGGGGGGAGGTGATGTGAGCTACAGGGGGAAGGTGATGTGAGGTACAAGGGGGGGAGGTGATGTGAGGTACAAGGGGGGGAGGTGATGTGATGTACAAGGGTGTGTGTGTGTGTTGCATTTTATATGTGTGTGTGTGTGTGTTGCATTTTGTGTGTGTGGGAGTGGTGGTAATTATTGAGGGGGAGATTGAGGGAGGGAGATTGAATGAAAAGGGGGGTAATTAAGTGGTAACGGAGAGAGTGGGCAGAAGGGGGTGGGGGAGAGTGAAAGACATGTGGAGAGGGCAAAATACAGGATGTGGCTCACGAGGGTGTGAACGGCGGGGGCTCGTAAGGCCACCGACACGTGGGGGGGCGCGGGCTAAACTCTGGGCCCCATGAAATCTGTCGGCGGCCCTGGGTTAATATTTAGTGTTTTTTTATAATTATATAGAAGGTACCAAGACCGATGAAATAAATATATCATAATCTAATTCTGAGCAGAACCGCAGACTGTTACCGGATTCCTTTCTCTGTATGTGTTTCGCCGACAAAATGTAAAGAAAAGATTCAGTATTTATTTATCTCAGAAAGCAGAACGTTTTCACAGAAAGTGTCCATAGAAAACATTGTTATTCCATTAAAAAAATGTATCACAAGAAACAGATCATCTGATAACATGGGGCTTTCATTCCTGCGGGAGACGCCGATACATTTCCTGCTCCATAGCTGCGTCTTATGTAAGTCTCCAGATCAGTCCCAAACCTCCCCTACTGATCTCAGGGGGGTGGGAAAGATTTACAACCATTTCAGGTTGTACAAAAAGCTTGAGACAAGCTTTACAGAGCTGAAGGCAAGGACCTCCAAGGTAGTATATTCTGAAATACTACCAGTGCCATGCGCTACCGCAGGGAGACTGTCAGAGATCAGGGAGGCTAATGCATGGCTAAGAAACTGGTGCAGGAAGGAGGGTTTGGGTTTTTAGAGCACTGGGACTCCTTTTCTGAGAGGTGCCATCTTTATTCTAGGGACGGATTGCACCTCAATGAAGAGGGATCGTCTGTGCTAGGGGGGAGAATGCTAAAAAGGTTGGAGGAGATTTTAAACAGTAAATTCTTTGTCTTTCTGGGGAGTTCCTTGCTGAGCAAAGCGTGCAATAAAACAGTAGTTATAAGATCCTCTTCTTTAATGCACAATAGATTCTGTAATATAATGGCAGCTTATGTTCATGTTGTGAATGTCTCAGGGTCTCGGAAGGAAGACAAAACACAAAACAGCGCACAACGCTCATAGTGAAGTAAGAATGAACAATTTATAATTTAAAAGTAATTCAAGGTTCTGCGTACATCAGAAAAAGGTATAACAAGCATTTAACTGTGATAGTTGTTACCACTCAGACATCAGGACACATGGGGAGGCTGCAGCGGATCACCCGATCTAAGGCTTCTGTATTCAGATGGCGCCGTGCTCTCATCTGCTGCACTTTGTAAGCAGAGGGTCCCTTAGTAACGTCCACGCCGTCAGAGTGAATGAGTCCCGAGCTCCGTTAAGGAGTACATGATATAAGGACATTCTCACTGGTCTGCGTCTGCTCTAGCCCTCGCGCCAGCACACTGAACGCCGGCGAACAGAGATGACGTCACTGGATCGGCGTCAGCCAGGAGAGTGCCGGAATAGAGTTGTCACTTGTACAGGATAGTGATAGAATACTGCGGGTAATATCAGATCAATAAAAGTAAAATTCCAACGCGTTTCGTAGCAACTATAAAGGCCACTTCCCTGAAGAAGGGGATATTTCACTGAATTTATTTCTCACATTGTTTATTCATTATAGTTGCGCACTTGTACTGTTTTTATTGTAATAATCGGCGATTCTACGCAGGAATTACTGCCATAAATATGGTCAGGTCTGAGAACAGCACCATGTGACTCCTCATTAAATCGCACCAAAGATTAGAGTGCAAGCCTTTCAGGAGAGGGATTCACTGAACCTCAATGCACAGAGCACAATAGAGAGAGGGGATGGAGGGAAATTACACATCCAAAGGTAATCAAGGTCTTCTACGTGCCCCCGATTCTCCTCCCACGTCTCTCAATGTGGCTGGGAGTGTACGGGCCTGGTGAGCGGTTAATGTACAACCGCTTGAGTCTACACTTGTAGAAGAGACTTGTGAGGTCTTTAGGCGCTGAAGTACCATTCGAGATGGGAGAAACCTTCACACATCCAAAGGTGACCACACAACCTGGGTGCATTTTGGGCATTCACCACAAACTCCAAAGCTAAAATCTTACTGATGACCCCGCTCCTGAAAGCTTTACAATGGGCAACGGTCAGTGGGGTACTCCAAGCCCTGTACTGCCTTCTGTCCAGTACACTTCCTACGGTCAGTACAGTTCAGGAGGGTGATCTTGCCTCTGAAGTGGATGATCATGATTCGAAACCCAGTGTCAGCTCTTTGTACATTTGTCACCTCACCTCCCTTTGCCTCGAGTCTCCTGCGTCACCTCCTGAGTCACAGGGCCATTACATTCAACATGGCAGACCTGGCAGGGGTTCTCCTATGTCAGGTTTAGCTGTACAAAAGGAGCTCTGACCTGCCTACAAACCCTCGGATCAGTGGAGTCGGAGACCTCCTGGCAATCCGGTTTGAAAACTATTTACAAGAGCAATAGGCAGGAACAATATCTTTACTTCTCATTTCCTCGCTAGTCTTTTTAAGCCTCCGGAAGCGTAATTGGGCATCGCTTTGCTAATGACTACAGGTGTTGTGCTATATTTAAACAGAAAGGACATTTAGGTCAGAAAATAATATTTAGAAGTAATTTTCTGGAAGGCATTTTGTATATCCCACACTGTATTCTGTTTTTAAGTTGGATTCATTATATTTCTGATAAAAACAGCTGTCTGTGTTTGAACGAATTATACACAGAAAAAGCAGGAGGGGGGGGGGGAGGGGTGGGGGGGGGGGGGGGGGGGAGGGGGGGGGGGGGGGGGGGGGGGGGGTGTAGGTTTTTAATCCTGTGCCTTTTTCTGCTTGAATCTAAAATAACATTAAACAGTGTACACAGATTTTTTAAAACATCTACAGAGATATATATATATATATATATATGCAGATAGGTAGGTAGGCAAATATATATGCAGATAGATAGGTAGGTAGGTAGATAGATAGGTAGGCAAATATATATGAAGCCCTCTTTCCCCCGTGTCTAGGGTGACTATGTGTGGTGCGCTGTTACCTGTAGGCTCCCAGGAGGCCGGATCCTCCGCTGCTGGGAGCCTGGGGCGTACCTGGTTCGTTTGGTGACAGCGCCTCCGCCTGTGAGGGATCCTAACAATGCTGTATAACCCCGTCACAGGACCCAATACAAGGAATGCACACACTGGTGTGGATAACCCCGTCACAGGACCCAATACAAGGAATGCACGCACTGGTGTGGAATAACCCCGTCACAGGACCAATACAAGGAATGCACACCACTGGTGTGGATAACCCCGTCACAGGACCCCAAAAGGAATGCACACACTGGTGTGGATAACCCCGTCACAGGACCCAATTACACCAGGACTGCACGCACTGGTGTGGATAAACCTCACAGGACCCACTACAAGGAATGCACACACTGGTGTGGATAACCCCGTCACAGGGACCCAATACAAGGATGCACACACTGGTGGGTGTTAGATACCCCGTCACAGGACCCAATACAAGGAATGCACGACTGGTGTGGATAACCCCGTCAACAGGACCCAATACAAGGAATGCACACATGGTGTGGATAACCCCTACAGGACCCCAATACAAGGAATGCACGCACTGGTGTGGATAACCCCGTCACAGGACCCAATACAAGGGAATGCACAGCCTGGTGTGATAACCCCGTCACAGGACCACATACAAAGGAATGCACGCACTGGTGTGGATAACCCCGTCACAGGACCCAATACAAGGAATGCACACACTGGTGTGGAAAACCCCGTCACAGAACCCAATACAAGGAATGCACACACTGGTGTGGATAACCCCGTCACACAGGACCAATACAGGAATCACACACTGGTGGGATAACCCGTCACAGGACCCAATACAAGGAATGCACACACTGGGTGTGGATAACCCCGTCAAAGGACCCAATACAAGGAAGAATGCAGCACTGGTGTGGATAACCCCGTTACAGGACCCAATACAGGTATGCCACACACTGGTGTGGATAACCCCGTCACAGACACAAATACAAGGAATGCACCACTGGTGTGGATAACCCCGTAACAGGACCCAATACAAGGAATGACACACTGGTGTGGATAACCCGTCACAGGACCAATACAAGGAATGCACACACTGGTGTGGATAACCCCGTCACAGGACCCAATACAAGGAATGCACCCACTGGTGTGGATAAACCCGTCACAGGACCCAATACAAGGAATGCACACACTGGTGTGGATAACCCCGTCACAGGACCCAATACAAGGAATGCACAACTGGTGTGGATAACCCCGTCACAGGACCCAATACAAGGAATGCACACAGGTGTGGATAAACCCGTCACAGGACCCAATACAAGGAATGCACCACTGGTGTGGATAACCCACCGTCACAGGACCCAATACAAGGAATGCACACATGGTGTGGATAACCCCCCTACAGGACCCAATACAAGGAAGCACACACTGGTGTGGATAACCCCGTCACAGGACCCAATACAAGGAATGCACGCACTGGTGTGGATAACCCCGTCACAGGACCATACAAGGAATGCACACACTGGTGGGATAACCCCGTCACAGGACCCAATACAAGGAATGCACACACTGGTGTGGATAACCCCGTCACAGGACCCAATACAAGGAATGCACACACTGGTGTGGATAACCCGTCACGGAGACCAATACAGGAATGCACACACTGGTGGGATAACCCCGTCACAGGGACCCAATACAAGGGAATGCACACACTGGTGTGGATAACCCCACAGGACCCCAATTACAGGAATGCAGCAACTGGTGTGGATAACCCTCACAGGACCCAATAAAGGAATGCACAGCACTGGTGTGGATAACCCCGTCACCAGGGACCCAATACAGATAGAATGCACACACTGGTGTGATAACCCCTCACAGGCCCAATACAGGAATGCACCACTGGTGTGGATAAACCCGTCAAGGACCCAATACAAGGAAGCACCACTGGTGTGGATAACCCCTCACAGGACACCAATACAAGGCGAGCACCCACTGGTGTGGATAACCCGTACAGGACCCAAACAAGGAATGCACACACTGGTGTGATAACCCCGCCTCAAGGACCCAATACAAGGAATGCAGCACGGTGTGGATAACCATCACAGGACCATACAAGGAAGCACAACTGGTGTGGATAACCCCGTCACAGGACCCATACAAGGAATGCACACACTGGTGGGGATAAACCCGTCACAGGACCAATACAAGGGAATGCAACACACTGGTGTGGATAACCCCGTCACAGGACCCAATAACAGGAATGCAACACACTGGTGTGGATAACCCCGTCACAGGACCCAATACAAGGAATGCACACACGGTGTGGATAACCCCGTCACAGGACCCAATACAAGGAATGCACACACTGGTGTGGATAACCCCGTCACAGGACCCAATACAAGGAATGCACGCACTGGTGTGGATAACAGGTTTTACTGACCACATATATGATATATACCACAACATGTATAACTTGGGCCTCGCACGGCCGTAACCCCACAGTGCTCCCACCCACATTGTCCACACCCTGGTGTGGTTTACCCCAAAGTACTGCAGGTGCCCTGGGCACCTAAACACCCGGTGCCCACAGGAGCCAACCCACCCAATGTGTGTGACAGCGCTGCCCACAGTAAGTGTTACAGTTGGTGCACTTGTAGGTGAAGGTGTGATACCTGCCGGTGCTCCAACACCCGATAGCGCCGACTGAAGGCAGGGGTCCGTCCGGTCCCATGCCATCGCCATCACCGATGGCGCCTGCCTCCATGTGGGGTGGTATCCAGCTGGAGGGTCCCACAGCGTCCTGCTGTGTTCCTGACGCTGATCAGCTAATGGGGCAGTGTCCCTGTCTAAGGAGCCTGTCCCTGTAGCAGCCACAATCTTACAGGGGAGTTGGGGCCTATCGGGAGTCTCTGGCCTAGTGCAGGGGCCACAGGCACCCTGCACATGCACCCTCACCCTACCGTGTCCCAGCTACGACTGACGTGCTCCTCAGCGCGCCAAATGTATCAACTGTGGGAGCAGGAGAATCCGTTTGCGCGATTGGCTGCTGTGTGTCACCTGATCCTGCAGCCCTATGGCCTTCTGGGGGCTGTAGTTCCCCCGTGGAGTACTTTCCAAGATGGCCACCGCTATTTGCTTGCTATTGCGCATGCACGCATCCTGTAATGGCCGTCACAACCTGTGACCCCCGCTGTCAGGTGAGCCGTGGACTTCCCGGCGACCCACTCGCCATCCTGACCGGCCGCCACGCTCCCTACTACTGTGCCAGGACCGCCTGCCACTACAGCGGCACCTGGCATCTCCCTGCACACGCGCCTCCACCACCAGCAGCACGGGGCCCAGGGGAGCCCAGGGGGGGACTTGGCCAAATATAGATAGGTAGATAGA
>CM071579.1:24060052-24074186 GCA_036426205.1 Ascaphus truei
CACAATGTAAGGGGGGAGGTTTACTAATGTCTCCTGGCTGCAAAACGGTGGCTAAATCCGGGGTGCAAAACTGTGGCTAAACCCGTGGTGCAAAACTCCTTGGGAGTCATTTATCGAAGTCTCCAGGCGCCAGAATCAGGACACCGTTATTTATGAAATGTTTTACACGGAAGTGATGCGCTGAGAGTTACAGAGCGCATGAAAACGAGCCAAACCTGTCAAAGAAGAAAATCTGGTGGGTTTGGATAGAACATTTTTCTTTAATACATTTATTGCCTTTTTTAGTGCAAGGCATTGTGACAGTCGAGGGGGAGGGGGGACCCTTAATTAACCCCCCAACTGCTGCCCAGGGGCTTCCTTGTCTTTGATAAGTGATGCTGTTTTTGCACTGAATTTGCCCCAGTTTTGTAGCAGTGCATTTTCAGGGCGGGCGGCTACAAGCAGAATAACAGAAAACCCCCCAGGGTTCTCTTTTAAATATGTTATTCAATTGTTAAAACATTTGTTGTGTGTGTGTGTGTGTGTGTGTGTGTGTGTGTGTGTGGGGGGGGGATTTTTTAATAACTGGTTGGGGGCGCAGCCTCACTTTCATAATGTTTTTCTTTGTATTACTGCCAGAGAAGACTGACACAAAATATCACCATCTTTAGGAAGTTTGACAAGAGAATAATGATGGTGTTTGGGGAACCAGTCTCGGTAACATGTCTGCGACTTCACATCCATTTCTGCAGTTGCTGTCGCTCTGAATTTCCCTTTTAACTCTCTCTGCGCTGGGTGAGGTTCAGCCCCGTTAGTGCAGCACATCCAAGGCCTCCTATTAATAACGGAATTATAGTGGGGTCCCCTGTGTGTGCGCCGCCTGATGGAGAAAGACCTGTGCCCCCCTCATGACAGGACCCTGAATATAAATCAGGCAGAACGCCAGCTTTTTCCCTAGAAAGCAGGATGCTGTGTTCGTTACCGTGGTTTCTGTTTCCTTGGTTACCCTGGGAATGGATGTTTGTGAGGAGACGGGTACCTTTACGTGCTGAGAGACCGAGCATAGAACTGGGATAAGGGGAGACCTGAGTAATTCAGCAGGGGGTCTTCCCTGCTCCGTGAGGCATGAAGGGGTTAAATCCTGGAGAGACAATCAAAATGTACAAATATAGCACAAGCCTGAATGAAAAGAGCGGTCCTTATTATATAGTACTTAGTATCCTACAGGGCTGCGCAAACGGGGGGGCATGGGATTTACTAGGGGGTTGGGGGGCGTGGCGGTTACAGAGGCCCTGGGCTCTTCCTGTTTGTGATAATTTGTTGCCAATATTCCCCGTAGTTTGAGCTGCAAACTGTAACAATAGATAATGTTACTTTAGTAATCTAAGGATACATTGTAGCTGCTGAGTTACACTGACTGAAGCAGCCATTATGTTAGGCACACAATTAGGATTGTTACAGATTTCTAACGGGAGCACCAAACGATTGCCAGCTTAGGTAATAATGTAGAATTATACATTGTCCCGTGCTTTACATATACAAATAATAATAAAAAGACAGTAAAAAATGTGCATTAGTAGCCATATTGGTTCAATATTTCATGTGAAATCTTCTGTAAATACATACAACAATAAAATGCGCAGGTAGTGAAACTGAGCATCTCATCTCCCATTTTAGTTTGGTTTTCCCCTTATTTCAGAAGGACATGGCGACGTTGCGTACTTAGTATAGGAAAAGATGTCAGAAATCCAATCCAATCTACGATGCAGAAAATGAGGTCACTGATAATGACCTGCACACAGCTGCCATCTCTCAGCGCGCTCGTGCACCCAGGCATAGGCAGTCCATGTGTACATATAAATAACATGCATATCCTCAAATGATCTGTTATAGAGAACACTTGAGCACCTTTGTCTGTGTCATGTCACCATGTCCCCTTGTGTCAGCTCACACAAGGAGTTACCCCTTTTGCCCCCCCGAGACCCCTGCTGCACAGTACCGCAATGTGTTGCAGATTCTCCAGCAGGGGAAGTGTAGAAATGGATACGTCAGCTCTGCAGATTCCAGCGATATTACAGAGTATGTGACCAGCTCTGGGGAAACCCTAAAATAAGTGCAGTGAAGAAATGACACGCGTACGCTATATTCCATGTTCTTGTGACATCAAAATGTTTGTTTAATGTATATCTGTTGTGACTTTCTTTATCTGTATAGAATGTCTGCAGCTTTTGGACATTAAACAGTTACAATCAGTACGGGCCTCACATCCTTCAGTACGGCCTCACATCCCTCAGTACGGCCTCACATCCCTCAGTACGGCCTCACATCCCTCAGTACGGCCTCACATCCTTCAGTACGGCGCGCACACTCCCTCGTACGGGCCGCTCTACTCCCCCAGGTACGGCCTCACAGTGTCCTCAGTAACAATGGCCTCACATCCACCAGTAACGGGCCTCACATCCCTTCAGTATAGGCTCGCCTCAGTCCCTCAGTAACGGGCTCACATCCCTCAGTATGGCCTCACATCCATTCAGTACGGCCCTCGCATCCTGCAGTACGGCCTCCATCCTTCGCACTCCGGGCCTCATCATCCTCGTCGGAGCTAAGCACCCTCAGCCTA
This sequence comes from Ascaphus truei, assembly GCA_036426205.1. Taxonomy (NCBI): domain Eukaryota; kingdom Metazoa; phylum Chordata; class Amphibia; order Anura; family Ascaphidae; genus Ascaphus; species Ascaphus truei. The sequence goes on from CM071579.1 coordinate 24,062,652, forward strand.
TATCCCTCAGTCGTGCACTCAGTCGAGGATCCAACAGTAGCCTCACATCCCTCAGTACGAGCGCCTCACATCCCATTCAGTAACGGGCTCGCATCCCTCAGTACGGGACGATCCTGTCGGGCTACATCCCACAGTACGGGCCTCCACAATCCCTCATTACAGAACTGACCTCAACCACTCTCTCATACGGTCTCACAGCTCCTCAGTTCCGGCCTCACAAAGTAGATCCCCTCTACCGGGTCTCACATCCCTCATACGGGAAGGAAGCAGCCCTCGCATCTTCCGAACTCTCGTAAAAGCTCAGGGACCTCGGCATCCCTCAGTACTGGCCTCGCATCCTCCCACCGAGGTAACGGGCCTCGCGCAGGCCTCATACGAGCCTCACATGGAGGCCCCGGATGCAGTACGGCTCCTCGCATCCCACATTACGCGGCCTTTCGCATCCCGAGTACCAGCTCATCATAATATCCCCCATTAATCGGGCCTCGCACACTTCCCTCCAGTACGGGCCTCGCATTCCCTCAGTACGGAAGCCTCAGAGATCCCTCAGTACAGGGCCGTCGCATCCCCATATACGGGCCTCACCAGGGAATCCCCTGCAGTACGGCCTCACAATCCCTCAGTAACGTGGTCTCACATCCCCTCAGTACTAGCGAGGGCCGTCTCTCATCCCTCAGCTTAACGAGGCGCTCGCATGTTCCTCAGTTAAGGGGGCTCGCATCCCACAGTACTGCCTCAGCAGTGTCCCCAGTACGAGCCGCACATACATCCCTCAGTACGGAACCACAGGCCTCGGGATTCCCCTGCAGTACGGGCCTCGCATAACACCCCTCAGTACTTGGCCCGCATCTCCCACAGTCACATTGGCCTCAGTGGCATCCCTCCGTACGAGCCGGGTACACCTCCTCAGTTACGGCCTCGCATACCCACATACGGGCCTCCATCCCTCCAGTACGAGCCCTCACCTCCCGCGTACGACTCACAACATCGATTCATCCATAGCGTGAAGATTAAAAACCAGCCTCAGTACTCGAGCCGTGCCTCGCGATGGCCTCAGTAAACAGGGCCTGGAGGCAGGAAGAGGCATCCTCAGTAACGGTACGGCGGCTGCGGCTACCCCTCCCTCATACGGGCCTCCATCCCGCCCATCTTACGGGCCTCGACGGCTCAGACCACTCAGTAGCCCATCGGGTCTATCGTGGCGACTGGAAGGTGCCCCTCAGTACAAGATGCCACAGCTCACTATACCTCAGTACAGGCCCTCCATCCTCCCTCAGTAACGACGGGTCCTCGCCCACTAACCTCCTCTACTGCTGGATGCTCCGAGTGTTATCTGACCGAGTATATCTTTACCCCAAAGTAAACCCACTCCCAAATCCCGTCGTGTGATCATGGTTGTGTTGGAACAGTCTCTTCTGGCCTCGTGTTGTTGGGGAGTTCACGCATCAATTCTCCCCTCCTCTCCGTTATCCTATCAAGTACTGGTAGGGATCAGACGTCGGGTGAGTGTTCGGGTGTTGGGTGGGTTGGTGGCGTTGGTTTACCAATACCCTCTACAACCACAAAGAACACACCCATAATATATACGAAAAAAGCTAAAGCCTAGCGTCCTCTATCGTGTCTTTGGTGTTGCCGTTCGTCCGTCGTACTGGTGAGTGGCATAGCTGATGGTGGATTTTTTGCGATACCGCTGGAGGTGTTCACCTGCTATGGGATCCGTATGGCGGGGGTTGGGTCCTCTATTACCGGTGCTGGGAGTGGGGCGATGTATTGGTGTTGCGTGTTCAGCGGGGCAAGGGGGCCTCGGTGGCCCGCAGTAAGGTCGCGTGGGGCTTGGTGCTGGCGCGCTGACTTTCCGGGCCTCAGTATGGTGTGTCAAGGCTTCGACAGGTGGTGGGGGGTTGGGAGTGGCCCGCAGTACGGGCCGCGCATCCCTCAGTAAGAAACTGTGTTGGGTGCGTCGGCGGGCCACTCCCTCAGGACGTTGCGCCGTCTCGGGCCATGTCGTCCAGCACATGGCGTTGGGTGTGCGGCGTGAGTGGGGATGTGGGTCGGGCGCTCATACGGGTGCGCGCGCATGTTGGCCCTGGTAGAGGTCATCCGAGGTCCAACGGGGGCGCTGGTTGCGCATGCCGCTCAGTACGACCTCGCAGCCCTCAGTAGGGCCCCAGCAGGCAAGGGCTCCCTCTACAGAGGGGCGCCTCACATCCCTCATTAAACTGGGGCCTCACACACGGGTGAATGAGGGTGATAGAGAAGGTTGGCTCCACAGTAACTGTCTCTGGCGAGTTTGGGTCCCCTCCTTACGGGCCTCCGTCATGAACGTCCACTTCAGTAATACGACTGGCCTCGCAAACGAATACCGACGGAATAGCTCACCACGTCCTGGCCTCACCATATAGGCTAGGGGATGATAACGGCCAGTCCGTACACGGCGCCTCTGCCGCTCAGTAACGGTCTCAGCATAGAGGCCGCTGTAATACGGGTGCCGCAGGGCAGGGTCCCCCATACGGCCTGGGCACATTTCCTCAGTACGGCCTCACAACCCTCGTCGTACCATGAGGGCCTGTGGCAGACGCCTCACGGAGAGTGTGACAGGATGCGTGTAACGGAGGTGCTGGTTATAGTGAAGATTAATAGCGTCCACATGATGAGTTTATTGCCGCCTGGTTCCGTAGGCATCAGAAACCTCCAAACAAGGGGGAAGAGAGAGACAAGCTGCTAGTCACGGGGGAGGAGAGGCGAATGAAAAATACTAGCAACATTCTGGGACCACCACGCCCGGAGATAGCAGGGCGCCCAAGAGACATCCACTCTCAAGCTGGCGAGAGCAGGAAAGAAACAGAGAGATGACAAAAAAAAGCGTAGAAGGAAAGGTCGTGCGGGGGCCGGGGAGGTGGGGGAGTGAAAAGCGGATGGACGTCGGGGCCTAGGGCGGGGATTGCTGCGACCTTTTCGGTCAGCGGGAGGTCAGCGGATGCAGGTGTAGGGAGGAGTAAGTGGCCGCCTTTCCTCTTGGTGGTCTTGCAAGGGGCACCGTCTTCTGTACAGTTGAGACTCAAGACGGTCTTCCCCATGTCATGTTCTCACAAGTTTGTGAGAGTAAGGGGACAATCTCTCTTCTGCTTTGTCTCCAATTCAGCTCAGTGTGAGCTATAGGAGTCTCCCTTTCCTGTCTCAAAGACATGTCTTTTCAAGCATCTAACAGACAGGTGGTTGTTTGTTTAATTGACTACCAGCAGTAAACCCCACCACTGCTTAGGATTAGACGGCACATTACCTGACAGGTTTAACTCCCCTGTTATCAGGGCTCACATTCCCTCAGTACGGGCTCGCACTTGCCCTTCGTTTACGGGCCTCACATTCCCTCAGTACGGCCTCGCATCCCTCAGTCACGTGGGCTCTCGCATTCCCTCAGTGACGGCCTCGCATCCCTCAGTACGGGCCTCGCATCCCTCAGTACGGGCCTCGCATCCCTCAGTACGGGCCTCGCATCCCTCAGTACGGGCCTCGCATCCCTCAGTACGGGCCTCGCATCCCTCAGTACGGGCCTCGCATCCCTCAGTACGGGCCTCGCATCCCGCAGTACAGGCCTCGCAACCCTCAGTACGGGCCTCACATCCCTCAGTACGGGCCTCACATTCCTCAGTACGGGCCTCGCATCCCTCAGTACGGGCCTCACATCCCACAGTACGGGCCTCGCATCCCTCACTACAGCCCCCACATCCCACAGTACGGGCCTCACATCCCACACTTCACGTGTAGAGTTAAATGCCCTAGAGAGAAATACAGTGAGTCAAATGCATACATTTACCTGAGAAAATCAGGCTTGTGGCTAAGGACTTGTGGTAATTTCTTGTCACTCCGGTTAAACCGGAATCTCCCGCTGATTTATGCTTCCGCATTGTTTTGTCCCACAGCAGATTGCTGTATGTGACAGCTCAGTCCATTTGTGGTTTGTCTCCATTTCTCGGAGGTGCTACACAGTAAGCTGTATCATCAGAGATTTCCCATGTTCCAGGATACACACAAATGGATGATTACCCACACTTTGCAGCCTCTCTCATAGTCACAAAAAGCACCTTAAACACGATCCCCAGGACCATTAAGAAAAGAGGCACATGACGGGAGGCAAAGTCCCTTTAAGAGGATAGGGTTAAATAGGTGATTAGTTCATTAGGAAAGGTAAGTGAGGGATGAGACTTGTGGTTTAAAAGTGGGTCAGGTGAGGGTAGCACGTACTGATCCAGAAGCTGGCAGGTTCTCGCACGGATCTGGTGTGATATGGTTTATTTGGTTAGGAGGTAAAATAAATAAGCAAGAAGTGGTGGAATACAAATGATGCCGTGTTTGGTACAGATGGCAGTGGTGAGCCTGATCAGATTGTACCTGGGCTGAATACTACATGAAATTGTGGATGTATATGGTGGGGAAGGCGAATGCAGACCCTGGCTAGGGCGGTGGGTCTGTCACTGTCCTTCCAATTGACCTTGGCGGTCAAAAAGGGGGCCCTGCCATGCCGGCCCGGCTTGTGGGTTTAAGTGATGGTTGATGTGGCTACAAAGGGTCATGTACCCTGCTGGAATGGCCATCTAATCAGGTATTATTTGGGGATGTAATTTCAATGAAGCTGGGACTCTTACCCCATAATTGACATCAGAGATTTATTTGGGGGGGAAGGTTTAAGGTTGGATGAAAGGGACATGGGTTGAGGCCTCTCCCGTCATTGCCACACCCCTAACTTCTGAGAAGAAATGTGACATCAATCACATTGACCTTTGTATAAATCATTGTCTACCTTTGGTAACATTGTAGACGTCCTTGTAACGGTGGGAGCATCCTGCCTTCCGTTGGATTATAATGACCAGGCTGAATTTCCCAGCACACTGGGCCCATAAGACTGAGAGAATAACAATGCATGAAGTCTCCGTGATTTTGAAGACGGTTTCCGTAGAATGGGTCAGAAGGACCATGCTGAGATACAGCGCCAGGACCTGTTATCACTTCTACTCTTTACAAACTGGTCTGAACATCTCCCTGCCGGAAAGTCTTTAGACTCGTGTAGTTTTTTTCTCTTTCTTCGATTTTCTGATGCTATTGATTTGATTACTAACATCCCACGTTCTCTCCTCCCACCCTCTAAACGTGCTCTTATTATTGAAGTGGTTTCCTAGACATGGAATTCTTGGTACACAAATGCCTGGGAATCGATTTCCGGGATGGGTTTGAGACTGAAAGAGTCAGACAACCTTGGGGGAAACAGATGATTAGGAACGATTATTGTTCCTGCTATTGATTGAAGCAGAGAACCAGAGCGAGCAAATCGCAGAATAACAGAAAATGTACGGCTACAAATCCATTAAAAATCATTTCATTAGTAACTAGGGCAGCTTCATTCGATCTCCTGTTACATGCCAACAAGGGAACATACTGCAGGAAGTATAAAAACACTACTGGGAAACATCAATTACAGACATGTCACCCAAGGTCCCAAAGCAAGGGGCCCCAGGTGTCCCAGACCAAGAAATGGCATTTTCATGGAGAATTCTCTAAACGAGGCTTAGCTGAAGTCTTAGATAATCACTTATGATATAACCGAAGATAAGAGAGAAATGACGTGTGCTAATTATGTTTTCTGCTTATCACATCCTGCAAATTAATTCAGTTTCCTCTTTGGGTTGTTATCCTGTCATTCCAAGTGAAGCTGATATTTCCATTCTGATCAATGCTCGAGTGTAGTTCTTGTGTTGTGTTCAATCCAGTGAACATATAAATTGTATTTGAAGCGCAGGGAATAATTATAGAAAGTGAACAGCCGTTTTGAGGTTTCGGACTCACATGAGTGAATTCCCCTTGGAAGAATGTCTGATTCAACGACAAACCAAACGGTCGTACGGATGTCAGAATGATTTTAATTTCTGAGTGTGACAAGCTGTTTGCTCACAAGATGTCTACTTCATATTTTACTATGAAAAAAAGACAGATTAGAGCCATGATCGGGAAAATTGGCAACACAGAGAGATGGCTCTGATAATGATGAGAACGCAAGGCAAGGAGGGAGAGTATCCACATGGTTACCATGCTGCCCTCTGAAGTGGGAGAGATGCCATGCCTGCCTGTCACCTTGACAAATACACTTCATCTGCACTCCTGGACCTTGGGTAATTGTAAATACACATATATAGTGCAAAAATAAATTTCACCCAGATCAGTGGCGTAGCTAGATATGAGCGGGTCCCCAGGCAAACATTTTTGCAGGGTCCGATTAATATTAATTCTGACTGCAATTTTTTTCTCCCTCCCCCATCCTCTCCCTGATCCTCTCTCTCATCATCCCTCATCATCATCATCCCTCCATATCTCTCCCCCTCATCACCATCATCCGCTCTCCCCTGCATCATCATCAGCTCTCTCCCCATCATTATCATCAGCTTTCCCCCTCATCATCATCACCATCATCATCAGCTCTGCCCACATCATCATCAGCTCTCCCCCTCATCACCATATCTCTCCACATCATCAGCTCTCCCCCTTATCATCATCATCAGATCTCCCCCAGTCCCCATCATCATCATCATCATCAGATCTCCCCCAGTTCCCATCATCATCAGATCTCACCAGTCCCCATCATCATCAACATCATCATCATCATATCTCCCCCAGTCCCCCTTATCCTCATCATTAGATCTCCCTCAGACCCTTCATAATCCTCATCAGATATCCCCCAGTCCCCCTCATCATCGATCTCCCCCATTCCCCTGCTCCTCATCATATCTCTCCCAGTCTCCCTCATCATCATCATCAGATCTCCCCCCCACCCTCCTCCTCCATGCCTACCTGTGGTAATGGAGACAGGCGGGGGGAGATGGTATGTGGCAGCGGGCCCCTGGCATTAAAGGATAAGCCGGTAGAAGAATCAGCACTTGAGGCAGAGCAGGACGGCACGTGGTGAGGAGCGCGCTCTAGCAGCGGACATTGGAAGTAAGAAAGACTTCCGGATCAGACCACTAGAGCGTTCTCCTCACCACGTGCCGTCATGCTCTGCCCCAAGTGCTGATTCTTCTACCGGCTTATCCTTTAACGCCAGGGGCTCGCCGCCGCATACCATCTCCCCCCGCCTGTCTCAACGGGTGTGGGGGCAAGAGTGGGCCCCTGAAAAGCTCAGGCCCCCGGGCAGCCCAGGCTACAGCTACGCCCCTGACCAGATAGATCTTCAGCTTTGTCATATTCTACAGGCTGTGAAATGTAAGGGGTTAACCTCCATCTGTTTTAGACACCAAGAGGGTAATTTAGTTCAGTTTTTTGGCTCCAAAATCAGGGCCAAAAAGGTGTACAAATCCTGCATCAAATGTATTCACCATGTAAATGCCGGGTTCTTTATGGCAATGTTTATACCTAGTAAATCTAAGGCTGCGGTCCCAGTAACAGCCTGTGCGCACGGCGCGGCGTGCACTGTGCGTGTAAGCACCTCCCCTCAATGGGGCTGGGCCCAGTACGCACCGTCACGCAGAAGGTGCAGCCGCGCCGTGCTGCAGGGTTTTTCCCAACTCAATAAGTTTACTCCTAGCGACGGAGGCTTGGCCACGCCCCCACCGGCGGTACACCCAATGAGGGCAAACCAGCCGCGTGACGTAATGGCCACGCCCCCGCAAATCCCCGACCACGCCCCCTCCCGTCGCAAGATTCTCCTCTCCCTCACAGACCGCAGATCGCGGTTAGCGCTGTGACACGTGCCGCCCCCCCCGCCGGGCGCGCGTCACAGACATTACTGGGACCGCAGCCTGATGGGTTTTTTATTGCCCAGTTTTGCGTCCAGAAGACTTTGATAAAAGTGAATTGCTGAGAGTGGCAGGATTTACTTTGTACAGGGCTGTGTACACTGCCAGCTTTATGCAAACAGGCGTTGACAGCGGCCCTGCCGGGAACGTTACCGCGCTGCTGTCTGGCTGCACAGGTGGAGATGGATTCTGCCCCAAGGAAGAGACACAGTGAGCTCTATGTATCCGGCAGAATGGGAGCAATTGTGGTGCAAATTATTTGCACTAGGTGCAAAAAGGAAACTAAATTCTATTGCTTCCAGTAGGATTTTTATATTTGACACCCATTGTGCACATTTAGTGGCCCAGAATTGCTCCTCAGAACCCATAGGCCCTTATTCTATACTCGCTGAGATAGTGAATGGACCTTTCTGTGCAATAGCATCGGATCAGCGCCACCGCAGGTTACAGAATGAGGTAACAAAAACAAAGAAGCCCAAAGCTACATCCAATATGACAAAAATACACAGTTAAATACCTATATTTCTCTTGAAAAAGGGTAATTTAGTTAAACCCATTGGCAAAAGTGTTATAAACCTGCAGCCAACGTCAAGGCATGACCATTAGCAGGTCCTAACACTACCTGATTAAAAGTCTTATTTACCTCTATAATTAGAGGAAGAATGATCGCATTGGATCTGTCACAATCAGCCGCATGCAAGACCTGCTCAGTTGGAAAGTGGGGAGGGGTGAGCTTAAACCCTGGGAGGGAGTGGCCACTGACCTCCAAAACAGCTGAGACCAGCTGGACAAAGTTAATAATAATAATATTCTGTGTGTTTACAGAATGAGGGCCATTGTGTCAGAAAGACGAGGGAGACAGTAACAGCTGAACTCTTATTTCCTAACGTCCAGCCATAAACTTTCCTCTGCTCTGTATTTCCTTTATTATTGATGGAATTAAATATTCTTGGCGACACTTCCCACATAGTATAATCTTCCCATCCTGTTCAGCATTAAACAGGAAGTTCCGTACGATGGAAGCAAAGTGTTCTTATAGCATCATTGAAATGTGTTATCCTTTACGGTCCAGTTGTAAACTGCGCAGAAATAAGCAAGTAACTTAAATAGTGACATGCTACTGTTTCATTCTGACTGTGACAGATGGTACTTACTGCAGATAATGTCCAGCAATATATTGTCCGTTCTGTGCAATAAATCTTCTGGAAGGCCCCGCATGCTCTTCTTATATATATCTATATATCTAAGGAACTCCGGGCTCTATGCAGTAAGCACCGAAAAGGCTTTATTCGCCATTTTCTGGCCAAAATAGTCTCTCCGATTCAGAAAGCGCCGAAAAGTGTCCAAAATCGGCAATTTGTTTTCCCCTAAAAAAACTTTTCGGCATGCGGGTGCCGATATGCCACTTTTGGGCACTTTTTGCTCCTTTTTGAAATCGGCTGAATTCTAGTAGCCCTGATCAGCTTTTCGCTGGTGATCGGCACTCTAGAAATTAGATTTTTACGCCAATCCGTCCCGCCAACTAAAGTTGGCAAGTTGGTGGTGGAGAAGCATCGGCAAGGTCGACACTTAGAAAAAATCAGGCCTTTTTCCTGCCTGGGATTGATGCCGGGGGTCTCCGGAGCTGATACCCATTAATACCAGCACCGGAGCCCCCCGGCATGCATCCGAGGCAGGAAAAATGCATTTAAAGCCCACATCATTACCTTAGCGGCTAACCGCTAAGGCAATGAAGGGGTTAACCAGCCGTGCCAGGTTTATTGTGGGTAGCGGGGGTGGGTGAAGGGGGTATTTGGCCCTTGGTGGGTGTTTAGGGCTTGCGGGGGGTTGCGGGTGGACTTAACCCCTTCATGACCTTAGCGGTTCATACCGCTATGGTCATGAAGGGGTTAAGCCCTCCCGCTACCCACCCGCAAGCCCTAAACAACCACCGTTGGGGCTAATACCCACTTCGGCCACCCCCGCTACCCACAATAAAAAAATACACACACAACAGCCCCACACTAAATAAATAAATAAATATATAAATAAATATATAAATAAATATATATAAATATAAAAATAAATAAATAAACTATATAAAAATAAATATATATATATTACACCAACAACCCCTATACTCCCCTAACATACAGTACATATATGCACAGCAATGATACTATAGGCCGGCGGGGGCCCTCGGGTGTTACCCGCAGGCCTGCAGTACCAATTCTGTGCCCCCCCAAATTAATTTTAAAACACATACATACTTATAAAGTATTAACACCCCCCCCCCTAACACATACAGTATAGTAATGGGCACAATTACTATTATCCACAAATGGATAATAGTGAATTTGCCCATTTAAAATACATAAAAAACAATAAATACATAAAATACATATAGCACTCACCCTTGTTCGGCTGCCACGATGAAGGCCATCCTCATCTTCATCACCGTCCATGCCCCCTCCGATGCTGCAAAACATAAACAAGAATAAAAACAGCCAATGTAATGTCCCCTAACCCCTTAATCACCATAGCGGTTATTAACAGCTACAGTCATTAAGGGGTTAACCCACCCTCACTCACCACTCGGGAGGCCTACATACCCTCCCCCACTAACCCCTCCACCCCGTGAGGCCTAACCACCCTCACCCACTACCCAGCCGGGAGGCCTACCCACATACCCTTGGGGCCAATACCCCTTTCCCCCGCCCCCAGTACCCACAATAAAAACAATACACTGCCCCACAATAAACATCATTATATTTATTAAATACATAACCCGCCCCCTGTGCCCCCCCAATAAATACATGATTTATTATTTTACATACAGGGATAATACCTCAGGCCCATGGGAGTCCCCGGTGCGCCTGACGGGTCACCTCACAGACCTACAGTAGCCCAGCACCTGGTTTCAAACGGTCTGGAGGGCTGCGGGTGGTCCCCGCCAGGCGCCATGGTCCACCAGGTGGTCTCCGCGGGTCACTGTGGGCCACAATGGTGTTCCTACGGGTAGGCCCGCGGCTGTCTGGTGAGCCCTGGGTCAGACCCACAGATGTCTGAGGGGCCTCGGGTGCTTCACACGGGGGCCTGGGGGCCCTCGGGTGGTCCCTACAGGTCCACAAGCCCCCACAGATGTGGGGCCACCGGTTCTTCCCCGCAGGTGTCCCCCGTAGACCCGGCAGCCGTTTACCTGTGAGAAGTCCGAGGAGACCTCAGGTGGTCTCCATAGGTCTCCCGCAGACCTGAGGAAACAACCCTGTATGTAAAAATAAATAAATATTTCCTTTACATAAAATACATCAATCCCCCCCGCCCCCCCACCCTATACCGTCCAAAAATGTGCAAATAAACTCTAATCCAGAATGAAATGTAGAGTCATTGCCTTTTTTTTTTTTTTTTTTTTTTTTTTTTTTTTTTTTTTTTTTTTCTACTGACCTGATCAATATGAAGCCCCCTCGACAGCAAAATCCGTGTCCTCCGTTGCCAACAAAAAACATAGCCAATACATTGCTATTACATTCTGATATCAATGAACCCCTTAGTCACCTTATCGGATAATAACCGCAAAGGTAATTAAGGGGTTAACCCACCCTTCGCCCATTCATTTGTACAGTGGCTTCATCATGCAACTATATATAGATATACCTGGGAGAACATGGGAGAAGGAGCGGCTCAGTGAGTAAAGATACTGACTGGCACTGAGTGTGAAGCAGGGGAACCTGGGAGAAGGAGCGGCTCAGTGAGTAAAGACACTGACTGGCACTGAGTG